>VZTL01008828.1:0-14692 GCA_013400535.1 Scopus umbretta
AAAAAAAAAAAAAAGCAGGCAGTAGCAATTGCTCCGGTTTCTCTCTCCTGCCGGTGGCTGCAGCCCTGCTGCAGGCTGTGTGAGTTCAAAGCTGCAGCTGTCAGCCAGGATAATCCAAACCCCAGCTCCAGAAGAAAACAGATGGGGCTGAGGGAATGCTTTTGGGGGGGGGGAACCAAAAACCAAAGCAAAATGTATGTTGTGAAGCAACAACACCGGGTTTTATCCAGCTCCCTCTCCAGCTAAAAGCTCAGGGGCTCCCCTGCTTTTCCAGCCAGGCTCCACTGGACCCCACAGCTCTAGTCCTCTGGTAAAACATCAGAGGTCTGGATGAGCTGCTGTGTGCTCCCAGCTGCCCTTTTGCAGGCACCCAGGCTGAACGCCGACTTGCACACACCAAGAAATGGGTGTTTAATTTAGTTTCCTTACCCTAAACTCCCATTTCCCTAGGGCTCCCACCAGTTTCCCCTCTGTTTAACACCATCAGCATGGCGTGGGAGCTCCTTGTGGCACTCCTTGCCCTGGGTTAACACCAGGGTATTAAATCAACATAACTCCTGCAGCAGTCACTGCGGCTCCAGCTCCTATTTTTACAGCCATGCTTGGACCAATAAGGCTCTATTAATAAATCAACCAGGAAGCACCACCACTGATTGCAGGAGCAAGCCCCAGTTTTGGGTGGGGCTCAGCAAGGAAACAATGAACTCTACTCACAGCATCATATATGCACAATAGTTTTATTTTGTTTTTTATATAAAAAAATCCTAAAGACTGCAGAACTCTCATATCCTAATTTCTTACACAAATGCTTCCAACACCCTCTTCTTTTTAAGCTAATTCCCCCCAACAACTTGCGATGGCATGGGTTCCCCTGATTTTTGACCTAGTCCCCCTTTCTAACGGGATACATCTAAAGCTGCAATATGGCACTCGGTTGACTTAGTTGGCAGGTTTAATATATCCAGGAAGCTGGGGTACGGAGTCGCACATGGCTCGGAGTCCATCAGCACAGGCAGGGAGCCTGCCTTCACGTCTGTGCCTCCAGAATGAACCAGACTTTTCTCCTTACTGTGCAAATAACAGGCTTTGGTCATCGACCCGTCCTGTTGTAAGGGATTCTCGCCCCTGAAGAGGATCCCATCTTCAAATGGGGGAGCAGCACATACAGTCAAGCTATTGTCCACAGCAGTCCCAGGTGCCGAGACCCCATCAGTCAACTGTACCGTTGTAAGACTTGTTGAGTTTGTTGAACGTGAACTCTACGTTATGCGTGGAAATAGGCTTTCGGTAGAGAGGATTGGATGCCTTTGGAGAAAGGAGCAGGCAAAAAGAACAAAGGTGAGGAACAAAGTCCGTGTCACAGTGAAAATGTGCATAATCCCCCCTTCCTGTGTCAATGAATTTGGAGATACCACTGCATTTGGCTTTGACTGAAATGTGCATTCAGACCCAAAAGCAGTGTTGTTTGTCCATAGTTCATCCATCAGACCCACTTTCTGTCCTGTCTGCAGGCACAGGTGACACCCTCAAATGCTGGGCAACCCCACCTAAAGCCTCCCAGAAGGGCTCCCTCATAGACCTGACCAACCTGGCTGCTGCCACAGTTGGAGCTTTGTCCCTGCTCCCCTACCTCCTTCAGCCCTCCAGCACTGAGGAGGTAATGATGATACCAAACATGATGTTACTACACAATGATACCAAAACACATGGTGATACCAAAGGCTGGGTATAATTTTCCAGAGTATTTGTAACTTGACAAGGGTAAGGGCAGTGCGATGTGCCAGACCTTGAAGCTCTGCTGTGTGGCACCGCAGGGCATGGGCATCCACATCCCTCGCACCTACCACCCTTTCCCATCGCTGCAGAGCTGTTTGCCGCCAGTGCATCCCAACAGCTCTCCCCCCTGCNACCCGGGCTCACCATTTCATATCTGGCCCGGGAGCGTTCGCTCTGGAATCGGTCGAACTCCCGTCTGTCGTGAATGGTGACAAGCAGCTTCCAGAGCCCCAGCAGGATGATGCCAATCAGCACCACACTGCCAATCACCGCCAGCACAATCGTCACAGCGCTAGGGGCTGAGCTACATGCTGGTAACAAGGGGGAGAATGTAATTAGCTCTGGTGCGAGTGTATCCCGGATCAGGATACTGGGACGTAACAACCTGGACTGCAGCCACTGAACAAGTGACCTCAGGGCAGCACTAGGAGCAGTGACTAAATTAAAAAAAGCAACAGCACTCTGAAACCAAAAGGTTTTTTTTTTATTAAATAAATTCCTGGCTAGAGGCAGGTCAAAGACACAGCTCTCATGTACGTCACTGGAGCTGGGATGTCACATGGCATTTTGGGAGAAGATGAGTGCTGCAGTGCCACCGTCCAATGATGCCTGGTTTTAATGCCTGGCGACCCATGTGGGACACAGAGGGTTAAGGTGCCTCTGACAAAAGCCAGCTCAGCTTCTGGCCCACATGGAGACAGGTGATCACTAGGCACTTTAAATAAGTACACTAACTGTCAGCTAATCAACTGGTCTTTCAATTGAGTGCAAGCCACAGCACAAATGAAATAAAACGTGCGGTCTTTCCCATACTGGCCTGTGTCTCGGAGGACCAGAGCAGATCACAAGAACCTACTGCTGGGTGCTCGCCAGCTTGTCCTGCAACACCACATGGGGTTTTCTTTGAGAAACTGCATTGCACGTGATTAAAATAATGCTGGGAAGCACAGCTATCAGCGGCAGCCTGGGGAGCAGGGACACACAGCCCTTACGCTGCCTGGACCAGTACTAGCTCCTTGGAAATGCAGAAATCCATAGGTGGTGGTGGGTTTTCCCAACATCCCGACTTAACCAGCAGCAGAACCAGGTGTCCCCTTCTGATTGTTTTTGCTTGCAGGGGCTGTATCACCAAATCAGTACATGGCATGCTTTTTGCAATGTAAATAGACTGGGTTTAATTTCAGCATCCTGAGTTGGCAGGAAGCCCTTCAGCAACTTGCTAGCAATGCTGGTGGCTTAGATGCATATTTCACTCTTGGTCAGAGTCCTTTTTTACTGAGTTGGGAGCATTTGGAGCTGGGTTTCAGCACTGTAAAATACCTCATTTTTTTTAAAGCATCCTGGTTCATCTGCTTGCACGTGCCTTCGTGCAGCCAGTGAAACCAGCCTTTCTGCCCCCCCAGCCCAGCAGCCTGTCACCTCTCACAAGGCAGCCTGTGCTATTAAAAGGAAACCCAAGGGAGGGCCAACCTGGCTCTTTGAGGACTGTGAGGTTGGATTTCCCACTGGCAAGCTCCGAGTAGGTGAACTTCATGACGCAGTTGTTCACCGGATAGGCGCAGAGGATTGCATTCGGGTCATCTGTTTCTGGAATCAGATGCAGAGTCGCAGAGTTTTCATTTGGTTTTTATATAAAAAACATCCTAACGACTGCAGAACTTTCGTATCCTAATTTCTTACACAAATGCTTCCAACACCCTCTTCTTTTTAAGCTAATTCCCCCCAACAACTTGCGATGGCATGGGTTCCCCTGATTTTTGACCTAGTCCCCCTTTCTAACGGGATACGTCTAAAGATGCAATATGGCATTTGGCTGACTTAGTTGGCAGGTTTATTATTAGGAATTAGCACAATTCTCCTCTGCAAGCCAAGCAGGACTTCCCACAGGTGCCAGGGAGTAGAGGAACAGGACCAAGCCTGGAAAACAGCACAGCTTGATCACAATTCATGCAAATTGTAACTGAGCAGCATTCAGACTTACTGCTTGAGAAAATGTGGCACTCAGCAAACACTGCATGGCAAACACACAACGTCACACATACACACACTCTTCCTTCACACAAGTCTGCTTTGGCAATAAATGCCACTGTCTTCTTAATTTGCTAAATTTCTTGAAGAGCGGAAGCTGAAGAGAAAACAAGGGGCACGGACTCAGCCTGTGAGGACACGGACGGGGCCAGCAGCAGCAGCAGCCCATGGCTGGCTCGTGCTCTAGCTGTGGTGAATGGCTTCAGCTCCGGAAACGCTTGAGAAGTTTGTTTTTAAAGAGCGAGATAGAAGAGGAAAATGGGGAGGGGAAGAAGGGGGAAGGGAGGAGCTGGTTGGAGAGGAGGATGCGGAGATAGGGGAGTTGCAAGAAATGAGACTACTTGATTCCCATGGCCATACAGTCAGTGTTTGATTGCCTGTTTAACATACTGTAGCACCAGGCAAAGCCTGTCGCTGCTCTGGTCACTAAAAGATGCTTCCTGAGGAAGGCTGCTGTATAAAAGCCATTACAAAGTTTCAGCGACGCCTTCATCTGAGGTTTGCAGCTCTAGGTTCAGGGGTGATTTCAGCACATCCACCACCCTGCATAGCCACAGCTCGTGGGGTGTCCCCACTGCAGGGACAGTGCCTGGAGGGACATCGGGCAACATCTCTGGCCGTGCCAAGTAGCTTGGCAGCAGCACATCTTTGTAGGCCTGCATAGGCTGAGAGTTTCAAGGGAGAGGAAGGGATGGGGGCACCTGATGCTGTTGGCTGACATGACCTTAGCTTAGGCACCTGGAAAATGCGTCGCATGGCTTTCCTCCTTCACTCATACCCATGCCTGTCTGTCGTATTGAAAAATTACCATGTTAATGACCACTGCTATTCCAGCCCCTTATCTCTCTCCTGTCTGTTTGTCTTTCCTTTCAATACCTTTGACCTGCTTTCAGTTGAAAGATTAATACCCTCCATTTCAACAGCTCTGAGCCCAGATGCAACTGCCTGATGAGGTTGCTGGTGTGGACAAACTTCAGCTGTTCCTACCTTAGGATGGGAAAACCTGCTCTACCTACACACGGGTATCAAAGGCAGGGCTGGAGAAGTGCTGATTGTTACAAAGCAAAGTATGAATTAGATTAATATAGATAAAATTTCCATGTTACTTGACTAATGCCCTTCTGAGTTGAGCAGCAAATCTTAGTTCCTCCAGGCCCAGCTGCTTTCAATCCCATCCTTGCATCATTATTCTGCTAAAAGATACAGCTATTAAAGTCTTGACAGTAATGATCTCTGCTGGTCTTCGCTTGGCTTCAGAGATCACATGTTCACAGAGAGAAGTGTGATGGCCCCATCAAGCTTTCAGGTCCACTGATGTGTGCTGTTGGCAGGCTTAGCTCACTGTTGGACCTGTCATGCTCTTCTCATGTTGAAAGCTCCTCTCTGGAACCATCAGGAATGGAAATGTAATATAGCAGAAGCAAAGGAGATAGGGCAGAGTCCAATGCAAGTCACATAAGCCTCCCAAGAGGCATCATTCTGGCTTGTGAGTCCAATGATAGATGCCTCTGCTCTACAAAGCTTTGAAGCACTGGCTGCTTCATACCCAGAGCCAAAAGGCACTTGGGATCTTCCAGGATGTGTTCATTGCAACTTGATATTTAAGAAGGTCCCATCCTCCGCTGCCAGGACAATGCAGACCTATGACTCCTGTGACAAATACCAGTGTTCCGCCTCTCAGCAGGGACTTCTATCATGTGCTACTTAACACAAAAGCACTTGAAGGCCAGGATTTGGCTATGAAGAAGTCCCTCGTATCCAAGCACTTTCTCTAGGAATATTTTGCTTTACCTCTTTCTCTAGCAGCCCAGATCTCCAAGCCACAGAGTGCCCTGAGCTTCCAAGAGCTCAGCACCACCCACAATCTGACTGCAGTAGTTCAGCAGAAGAATAAGCGTAATTCCCCCAAATGTCTTAAAACAGAAATTTGGCTGCATTTCTCTGAAAGCCATGAAGGGGGTTGGCAAACCACAGCCCAGCCTCATCTACCAGGGCACAGTCAGCACAAAAGCTGGCTTTGGCATGGAACAACAGCCAAGCAAGAGAGTTGAGCTTTAATCCCCAGTATTTGCTGGCTCCTAAGAAATGCAGGCCAGCCAGGCATCAGAAAGGAGCTTTGTTTGGTTTGGAAGTGCCTTGTACCGTCTCACAGTGTGTTGGTGTAGGTGCACTCCCTGGTGAACTGCAGGGAGGATGAAGAGAACAAGAGCAAGCCTCCCAGAGGGAAAGGTAGGAAACCCCACTGGTCATAATTTGAAAACTAGACACTGGATGTAAGAGGAGTCAATGAGAAAAACATCGCCTGCAGGCAGCCTGGGAGGAAGGCAGAGAAAGGGCAAGCAAGGTAGAGCACTCCTACCTCTATAAACTATGGGAAGAGGAGTAAATGTCAAATGTGGACAGTAATTTATCCCTGCTTGATCTCCATCCCTCCCTCCAAGGGGTATTGCTAAGGCCAGGGTCAGGATTGCGATTAAAGCTGTCACAAGTCTGGATCCTGTCTACTCCCTTAAATAGCAACCAGGGACGCCCAGAATAGAGTTTGAAAAGAAGGGGGAGAAAGTAATCTGCTGAGGGATGCACATGTGAAGTGACTTCTAGAAAAGGACTCAAAGGGTAGGAGAGGAGCTTGCCAGGGGGACTTTTAGCAGTCAATTCCACCAAAGCAGAACTCAAAATCTCTGAAACAGCTTTGCTTTCTCTTACAAGCTTACTTCTTCCAAGATGAATTCTCAGAAGACTACAGAATTACTTTTTTGGGTGACACTTTGTCCTTTTGCACTCTCTCACGGCTCATCTAATCTGTCTCATCTGCTCTCGTCCCACTCTCTTTGCTCCTTGCACTGGCAGCAGACATTAGCTGTGGTAAGATGTTATTTAAAATCAAAGGGTTTTTTTAGTTCAATACAGATTACAGCCTGGAGAGAGGGTCACACATACCACATATACAGATATACATACTATATAAACACATACATTTCTAAATACCAGCTGTTCCCTGAGACTTTCTTGACAGATATGTCTTGGTCTGGTTAAGCGGAGTTCAATGCCGCAGTCACTGGCTCCCACCATCTGCAGTCCTGTTGCTGCCTACTTACCGAGAACATCCACGGTGGTGATGATCTCGTCCTTGCAGTGCTTTTGGCAGGTTTGGTTATCAGCCAGTCTTCCTGAGTTAAACAGCTTGCATTCAATGCAGTCCCTGCAGAAAGACACATGGAGGGGAAGACTAAGCACACATCAGAAAATGCATCAACATACAGATTCACCCCTCAGAAAGGGACTCCTTGGGTGTTGGTCTGGAGGCTGCACATCTGCACCACAAGGAAAGAGCAACTTCAGGGCCAAACTTCTCTAAGGATGGCTTTATCCTAGGGATAGATTCAGTGAAGGTGCAAAACGGCTGGTAGGTCTGGGGTCTGTTTGCCCTCTGGATGTCAGGAGCTGCATGTCAGCTACTGCAAAATACTGCTTGAGATCAAGGCAGATAGCATTGCTGCTCTGTGCCAGTCTGAGGCTGGTGCCCAGGACACCTCTGTCGCTGTGAGGCAGGTAGTCATCCCCGTCCTCCCCTCCTCTGCAGCTTACAGCTCTCTAGGCCCAGATGTTTGCAGCTCAGGGTGCAGCAAAACTGGGGTTGCCACCTTTCCTGCAGAGTGGGACAGCACTGGAAATGAATGGGGACGTGAACCTCCATGAGGATTGAGGCAGCAACACTTGTTGCCTCTCTGCCTGGGATAATCTCAGGTTGCTTAGCATGGGCTCTGAGTGGCAGCAGGCTTGCCTAGGGCTAATCAACCCTGTTTAACAAAGTGGGAGTAATTCTTTAGCTGAAAAGTCTACCAGGAACCAAAGTGCTGCCCATCCTACCAGTAAGAAGTCCCTCCAGAACCCCTCCGTGAGTACCTTTTAGTGCTACAGACGCCTGGGCAGGTGGGACACTTCTCACACATCTCTCCAAAAGCCCCTGGCTCAGTGCACTGACACTTCCCACAGACACAGGTGCCCCTGCCGCTGCACATCTGCCCGTCGCTGGCAATGCAGCCATCTGTCTTGGTGGAACAGTTGCAGTTGTCCCCGATGTAATCGGCATGGCACTTGCATTCCCCGCAGTGACACTCTCCGTGGCCTGAAGGCGAGAGCAGGGAAGAGGTGTCAGCAGCATCCCAGGCTGCCCCCGTGCAGGAGGAACTAGCAGCCCAGCGCGAAAAGCTGCCAGAGAGACCTTACTTGGCAGAGCGTCAAACAGATGGTGATAGGAAACACCTAGATATCAAATTACTAAGTGTAGCAGCAAAATATACCTACTCACAGCTCCTCCAGCTTCCCTCTATAGTTGCTCAAGACAAATGGGCACCTCTCCCTTCCTAGGCAGGACCAGCTGGCCAGGACAGGAGCACAAACTGCCCTTGGGAGGTACCAGCAGTGATGGTGACCATGGGGTGAACAGGACAGCTCCCTTCGAGCAGACACAGCCTGCAGCTGGGGGAGGTGACTTCTACCCCAAGTCCCCCTGGGACCACCGCTCAGCGTAGCACTGTCATCCTTCTGGGGGTGGAGGGCAGCAAAATGAGCGGGTCCACGCGAGGAACAACCACCTGCTATTGCAGAGCCCAAACAGGATTAGCTGGTAGATACTGCATGCTCCAGCCAGGTGTCAAACTGGTTAACTTCCTTATTTTTCTCTTTCTGGATGAGGGTTCCTAAACATCCCTCTCTTTTCAGGGTGCCCTTTTGCACCCTCCTGGTTCGTCCCCATTCAGTACTTGACGCCACCAAGCAAACCTTGACACCTGAGAGCACGTTTCAGCAGCATGTTGTCATGACTTTCTTACCAGCAGAGTGAATATTTCCCACCTCTGTCTCCTGGTGTCCAGCACTGTGTAACTGGGCTTTGCAGAGCGCTACACCTCCCACCTCCACAAAAGACAACCAGCATCTCTGTCACCCAGTCCCCAACACTTCTTAAGCATCACTCAGCTTCACTCGTGTGCCCACCCGAAGGCTCCAGCTAAGCTAGGAGCGTTATGTGCAGTTTAGTACCATGATTTCCACTGCTCCTGGAATAGCAAAAATATTCAGGCTGATGAAGGGTCTCTGGCAGCAGCTTTTGAAATACTGCTTCTCAAACCACATATGTCTGTCTCAGAGGCATGACACTGGGCAGACAAATACTTTAGGGCACCAGAGGATGTGGCAGAGTCGATGCGATCTGGCTGTCACCGCATGAGCCAGAAAGGAGGCAGCACAGCCAGACTGTGGGCAGTTTTCTGCTTGGTCTTGCTACAGCACTGGGTTTTGTTAGCAGAGACACTGTGCCAGTAAATGGGAGGCCCAAGCCACGCTTCCAGCCTAGCCTTCTTCAGGCCACACCACTCAGCAAGCAGTTTTCTCCTCTTCCATGCTTTCCTGCCCACTGTAGATGCTGAGCTCTGGAGATCAGTATTACTACTGGGCCCTCAAAATCATGTAAAAGAAGGGGCTCCTGTGAGGGCTTCTATGTTTACCGGGCTGGCTGGTGTTTTGTATGAATTAATCTCTTCTTTCTCTGTCTACATCGAGAGAAATGAAGATGAGAATGGAGCAGTGCTTCCTTGCTGGTTTTGAACCCAGGGTTTAGCAGCAAAAAGCCCAACAGGTCGACCTTTTCATAAGGTCTTTCCTATCCTGCTTTCCTAACAGCTTTACTAAGAAGCACTCCCAAAAACCTCAAAGTGCCTTAAAAAAAATTAAATCAACAAGCACCTTCTCCTGTGTCCAAGCAAGACCTCCACATCCCAGCCAGTACCATGAAGGTTGCTGGGACCAGCTGAACCTCCCCCCTGGGAGTAGCTCAGGGCAGCTCACAGCAGAGATGGATAAAGAAACTGATCCAGTGAGGGTTTTCCTCTACCAAAGCATCCCCTTGCAACTATGGGGTTTAGCAATGGACTGAGAAAGTCAACAGGCTTAAAGGCTTTCAGTGACAGTAAGTGGAGTGGCTGGCTGTCGAGCATCTGGGTTCAGAAAGGCATCCATCAACTCACTGGAAATACTGCTCGAATTCCTCCTTGGTCAGCCCTTAGAAGAAGGGATGCCTTTGAAGACATAGTTTATAGAGCTGAAGGGTTTGTATACAAGGCTCATCAGAAACCTAATTACAGCTCAGCTTTCCCACTGGCAACAGCCTCAAGAGCCTCAGACAAGATAAATTACATACATGCTCCTTTCATCGTCACAAAACCGCTGAGCTCTCTGCCTCTCTCATCGCTCCAAGATTACTAGAGAGGCTGTGGATTGTCAGGCTATATTCCTTGCCAAAAGTCATGGGAACACCTTTTGTTTTACAAGGCATCTCATATGTCCCAGCACATCACAAGCTGCCCTCCTACAGCCTCTTTTGCACTCCCCCTGTTTGCTTTGGATCCAGCCTGCAAACTCAAACATTACTAGACAGAGGAGGTTATATTTACAGGATCTCTAGAGGTGACCTCCTTCCCTGCCTACAGCTGATGGAGATTAAAAATCCCTCGCTCTGTTTGCCTTCATGATGACAGCCTTGCCCTTTCCCCAGACACATCCGTACAGGCAGGTTTGGTTTGCCTCTTCCCTACAAAGTCCTGGTTTTGAGCCCATGGTCACAGCTACATCCACCACCACTACTGCTCGGGGCACAGCTGCAGAGTGGGGACCCCCTGCACCCTCTGCTTCACAAGCAAACCAAATGGGGTGGCTGGCTTTTATTCACAATTAATTCAAGCAATCAGGCTCTTGCACACAGCAAGTTTGGTGCTCCATGGCAATGAATGTGTCCAAATTAGCTACAAATCACAGTTTTCTTAAACAGGCACTATGTCAAGGAATCCAAAGCAGCTGGCATTGGGGCTCTGTCTATATGGCATTTAGTAAATGCGCTCACACTTGAATTTGAGCTGTGAGGGCCAAGAAAAACAAGCCGATTGCATTCACACCACTCCATGGTCGCATTCTGGGTGGGAGCCAACACCTGCTCTTGGGCAGAGGGGCAGAGCCCCTGCATCATCAGCCTTAGCTGGGTCCCCCTTGGACACCACAGAGCCCAGCACAAGATGCAAATGTTATTGCTCATGAAATGGTTCATTTTTTAAAGCCATCAGTGCCAGGCTAGTATAGGAGGCTAGAAAGCCTGCATGTCCATTCCAGCCCCTGGCAGGTTGAGGATGGAGCCTGGAACGACTGTCCCAGGGAAGGGAAAAACCCATTTCCAAGTAATGCATCTTATTAAACCACTGTGATTGGAAAATTTAAGAAACAGCATCTTAAAGCACACAGTTTCATTTATTGAAGAGGATGAAGAAACAGCCCTTATATATGAGGGTGACTAAGTGTGGGGTGTGAACTTAAAATTTAAAAACATGTTGAAATGTGTTTTCTGCCTTGGCCACACTGGCTAAACATGCAAGAAGTCATTGGCTGAAGCTCATCATAGGGAATGTGCCAAGAGTGGGAATTTCCATGTTGACCTTTAACAGCAAAGATGTTACAGCCTTTACTGCCTGCATCAGCCTGAAAGAGTGGCCACTCCTGCAAGCGCTCCACTTCTGGTGTTCTCCTTTCGTCTCCCAGACAGCCTGAAGACTGGAGTAACATGGTGAGTGGAACACGTTTATTTCTCATACGGGCATGACAAGAGTCGTCCCGCTTCTCAACATCCACCTGGAGCACCAGAGATGGGAATCCACTCTCCTCCTGCTCAGGACAGAACCTGAGACGAGCTCCAAGGCAACATGGCACGCGAGTCATAGCGAGACTTTTGGTGATGGTGACCCAGAACTGAAGTTTGCAGCACACAGAGTGGTACCTGGTACTCGTATTTCACAGCAAAATGTGCTGCTCGTTTCCAGTCTCAGCTATCCTATGGTCACACACAAAGCTGATGTGGTTAAGCAGTCTCTATGCATATAAGATCGTGCCTGTGGAAAGCCTTCCACCACTACACTGACGATTAACCTCATTTTACTTCCCAGTTTCATTTCCAAGATGAAAAAGTGCCCTTGAGGAGGTGTGTTTCATGACACCTCTGCACCAGCAGAAGACTTATGGTGCAGGACACTACCCTGGATTTTAACTCCCTTGAACCCTTTGGGTTTGCATATTCTCTATTAAAACTGGCTTGTGAAGCCAAAAGACATTAATTATGTTCTCCAAACATAACAAAAGATGTTTTCTTCTGTTCTCATCCTTGAAATGAGATGAGCTTAGATATTTAAAAGATCCAGATCTAATTGGGAAATGAAATGCTCCCTCTGAATTTGATAACATACTTTCCAGCCAGCTCTTGATTGCTGGGGGGGCTAACATGAAACACATGTCAGGGAGGCTGCAGAAACACGCTGGGAGGGTGTAGCAGAGGAAGGTAGTGCTTCTGGTGAGGGAGAGCAGTCCCCAGACTAGGTTTCAACTAGTCTGGGCTCCGGTGGGGCAGGAGCCACGGGGCGTACCACTGCTTAGAGGCACCCTCTTCCCAAGGAGGCCCCGAGGTGGACCGAGACACACAGCCCGGCTGGTCCCTCCGTCCCTCTCCCCGCCCCAAAATACACCCCCATCCCACTGCTGTGCCCCAGCTGGGCCGCACGTCTCGCTGTCACTCGGGCGGCTTTTGGCAGGACACCCAGCTGTCCTCGTTTCACCCCAGCCACCTCTGCCTCTCCCCCTCAGCTGCCCACCGGGACAGCAGCCACGGACCAAGGCCCCTCTGTCCTCACCCCAGCACTGCATAAACCCGGCTTGGCAGCGCGACACCTGTGTTGTGTGCCACGGCTCCAGTCCCCGAGAGGGGTCGTTGCCAGCAAGCAGGAATTGGGATAGCAGCTTCTGGCAGAAACTTCCAGCCTCTGACCTTGATTTCATCCCAGGCTTCCTGACAACAGGCTGCAAGTGGGACCCCATGGTGGCCGAGTGCTCGGTGGGACAGCCTGTCTGCCCTCTGCGATAACTGAGTTTGTCTTGTAGGAATTGCACTGACCACTGCTGCACCAAGAGGTCTGAAACTCAGTGCACTAAAAGCTCTGTCACTTAGTCTTTTGATAGAAAGTGGTTTTCCTAAAGCCCCCTATTTTGGGGGTCCACAAAGTTATGCAAAAATCAGCTTTCTTTTCAGAGAAATAAAAAATGATCCCAGCTTTTATGGAGGAGAAGAAAGGGTTTTGAAAACAAGCCGCTCCAACACTCCTTTTTTCCCCACCTTCTAGCAAATTAAGTTGATGTGCCTACCATACAAGAAAGAAAAAATCCTCATGATTTTTAAGCCAGTTTCTTAGTTTATGGGCACTCGGGAGGGGAATGGTCATACTGCATTTTGTTCCCATTAAACCAAGCCACTTATTTTTGTGCTTCCCTGCTCACATCCAGGCTTTGGGTCAGGACCTTCAACATGCCATGCTTTTGTCATTTTTGGTTACTTGAACAACTAGTTTGAAAAAAAAACCACAAAAAACCCACAGAAAAAACAATTAAGAAAATAAGTTATGGCAAGCACTTTCCCCATTCCCCGGTGCGATCCCTTTAACAAGCCCTTATGAAAGAAGAAGTACTCAAACCCTACTGACACAGGGCACTGCTTGAGCATTGTTTTTGTACCAGACCAGCCAATCTCCCAGCAAAAGCGTTCGACGCCTGCAGGAGAGGCTCCGGGAACAGCACATTTTGAGTGGGAGGAGGAAGAGCAGCGGAAGAGGCTTTGAATACTTGGAAAACATAGACCTTTCCATTTGGGAAAGGGCTATGGTAAGACACAGTGCCTGCTTAGGCAAATAAATTATTGACTTCCCCACTAATCTCTTTCCATGACTCAAAGCAGCCAGCACTGCACATCAAGAGACCAGGCAAGGCAAGGCAAGGCAGCCGGCCCGCGGCACAGCTCAGATTTGTGGCCACATCCTGCTGCCAGATGGTCGGCACTGGTAGGAACTCAGGGAGAGCTGGGGAAATTTTAAATAGTGGGGATGGGCTTAGGATCATTTCCCCGGGTCACACCAGTCTGGCAGGGAAAAAAAAGGTGGCAGGCTGGCAGGAGCATCCCCAACTCCTGGAGCCTACAGAGCATAACAACCTCCTTGTGAAAAGAAGGTTGCTGTATAAACAAAGACAGGCAAACATCAAGGATCCAAGGTTCCTGAACCGCATCCACTGACTGTCTCCATTCACACCACAAGAGAGCTCGCCCACGCTCATTTATCCACACCGCAATACTGAAACAACAAAACAAACACTCAGAGGCTAGTAATAAGTAAATAGTGCTTTTCTGTATATTATTTACACCAGACACCGTGGATCTGCCCATCTTCCCATTGCATTAATTTCAATGGATATTTATGTCTTGAAGCATATGGGCTTGGCCAAGCATCTACAAGGCTTTAAATAAGCCTTTATTTCAATCCTAGCGCTGGTTGAGCTCACCAGTCATCAAAAACAGCATCAGAGATACAGACTAATGAAACCAAACGTAGAGGAACAAATACATGCTTGAGCTGCTAATTCAGCCTTGGGTACCACAAGCCCCATCACCAGCTCCACATTACTGCCAGCATCCCATACGTTGCGGTACTGTCATTACAAAAAAAACCCTCAGCCCTCCAATTTCTCACTCGGGAAGTTCTGGGTTAAATGAGAACTGGGCAGGGAAAACAGGGCTTTGGAAACTGCTGTCTCATGAAGGCAGCTGAAAGCAATCCGGGGCAGGCGGATTTCCTGCAGCAACCCTGGCCAGCCTTTCCTCATTTTCCTTCTCTCCACTACAGAAGTGGAGCTGAAATGCAATCACAAGATCCAGCTGATGATCCACCAGAAAGCCAAAACGGGCAGCAAGTCATTTCCTGAAGGAAATCTAAAGCTGCATTTCTTAAAATAGCCTTCCTTTTTTTTTTTTTTT
>VZTL01008832.1:6516-44905 GCA_013400535.1 Scopus umbretta
CCCCCCCAATATTTTGCTGGGGAAAAGAAATTAAGATGAGATCTGGTGAAAAGAAAATCTGAGGAGAGCTAGTTTAACCTTTTATAAGCATAGGAGGCAGTGGACAGCAGGCAGAAAAAATCTGAATGTGTCTCATTTGGGTGAAGGACAGCCATACCGTTTATTCATATCCAATAATCAAGATGTGTGAAACAGTCAGTGGGACTCCTGTCGGTCTGCACTTGCTGTGCAAGTTCCCATGGATAGGAAACAAACACTTGGCTTTATGTCATGTAAATTGTCAGCCATTACTATTTTTTCAATGATGTGCTTAAGATGTAAAGACATACTTGTCAAATCTTTGCTGCTTAGTTTATCACTGAAGTTTGATGCTTGGAAGATATGACACGGACTATAAATAGAGCAATCAATAGAGCAATCTTCCAGCTATAAAATACTCACTTACAGAGCATTTTGATAAACAAAAATCTGCATGAGCTCAGAAGTTCATGTTGTGTGACATCGTGAGCAGTGTAGCAGAGCAGAGTGTGCCCGTTGATGGTAGGAGTCGGCGGGCTGTGGGCACTGACCTCGAGTCACGTAGCTGATGCTCCATTCCCTGGAGAGTGCTGCTCTGAAGTGGAGAATTGAGTGGAATTTAAAGCTTTGGTTGACTTGGATTATTTTTCAGCTGCTGATTTTAAAATACTGCTTTGTTGTTTTCTTTTTTTGTACTTTAAAAATTTTTACTGCAATTGACTTAGTGAAGACTGTAGAAGAAAGATGGTGGCATGCCAGGAGAAAGATGGCATGCCAGAAACTGCTCTGAGAGGAGCCCACTGTCGTAATGGATTTATACCTTACTTGTGTTATGTCAGGAGTTAGATGAGCGGCTATCATGAGTGCTGTCTTTCCTTTCTTCAGCATGCATCTGTAGTAGGTCTTGGGTCATGGCTGTGGTCGGAGGTGAATGAGCCCTGGTGCGAGCTGAGCTGTGAGGCCAAGGAAGTGCTCTCAGGAGGTGAGAGGAGCTGTCAGCAGGGAGGCCTTGGTGCCTTTGGTAGCTGAGGAGTGGAGCTGTGGCTGGCAGGTCCTGGTCGTAGAGCAAGGGGTGGCAGCAGCGGCTGCTCTGGCAGGGCCAGCAGCACTGTCTCCAACTCTTCCTGGGTCAAACCCCACCAATCGTTCCCACTGTCTGCTTCTCTCGCGTCACTTTATTCTCAAATACATTTTAAAAAAACCTCCATTCAAATGCCATGTGTTCTGTTTTCAACACCACATTCCCATCTTCTCTTTGCTGTTGCCATTCTCAGTGTTTGACCATTGAAGAGTCTTTCGGGCAGAGGCTCTTCATCCCTGGTGGACGCTTTGTGAGATGTTTATGGTCCTCATTACTCTTGACAAAATGGCAGTTGGGCAGGCTGGAGCACCACCCTGACAAGTGGGAAATGTGGGGATGTGATGCCTGGAGGCTGGGGGAGCTGGTGGTGAAATGGATGACGCTGGGGAGGGGAGTGCGCCACCCCAGTGGGAAGGGGCCTCTTGGTACCTGGTGGGCAGCTTCACTTCATAATTAGCATAAAATCTGCTAAAGGTGTTGTTTGAGTGGTGTCAAAATCTCTTTGTACCTTGTGTTTAATTTTGCCTCAGGTGCTTGATACGCTGATCAAACCGTATGGTGCATGTGTTAGGCGTTTCCACCTCTAGGCATACTGAAGCTTTAGCTGTTGTTACAATAAAAATTCTTAAATTTTAAAGCCTGAGTACTAAATTGGTAGCTTTCAGCAGTTCTCTAATTATGTGAGACATTTTTTGTACTTAACAAATGGTTCTTATTCTTGCCAGCACTTCAGCCCGGTGTTCTAGGACTGTGGGTGTCAGGGAACAGAACATATTTCTGTGTCTGTGAATATGATCCCACACGTTGTCTTAAGTGGGAAAATGTTCACAGCCCTTATATGGCGAGGGATTTTTTCCTAAATCCATCAGTGCTTTCTCCTGCAGTAATAACGCAGTTTGATCTTCGTGGTGCTTTGTAGGCTGGCTATTGATTATGAACCAGAAATATGAAATGGTCTTCCTTTTTTCCTGGCAAAAGTATCCTGCAGTATAACCTGCTTTGTCTTGTAAACCATTTAGTAATTGTTTCTAGAAATGGCTGATGTTTTTCAACAGCTAATCAATATATAGTTGCCAAACTAATAGATTAGTACCTGCGAGCAGCAAGGGTGCTAGTATTTATTTCTGCCTGCCTGTGCATCTCTTCTTCATCTTCACCATGAGTTTACGTGCTCCTCCTTGTGTTCGGCCATTTTGACAGCAGAGTTGCAGTCTCCTACAGCCAAGTGCTGTAGAAGAAGCTAAGGTTTCTGCCTGTCACGGCACAGTGACGTATTGCACAGCGATATGCCATGCTTTTCAGTTGTGGGCCAGGAGGTATCTTGCCATGTTATGCTGTGAGATTTGTGAAATACATGAGTTACCAGAGTACCTTGTGATCTTCAGAATAAACATTGGTGAGAGGCTGGTTACAAATTCATGAACGTGTGAACTAAAGGGTGAAGAGTTCTTTAGGGCGATGGAAGAGCAGAATTACCCTCAATTGGATTTTGTTGAGGAATATTCAATTTTTCATTAGATATTCCTGCCCAGTGGCATAACACCCCAAAACCCTTTTGGTTTGTAACAGGAAGGCTTTGTAATGCTCACAGTCATATGCAGGAGGAGGAGGAGGTGTGAGGCTTTGTCCATGCTGGTTGTTGGGAAAGTGGAGGTTGAGGCTGGAGGGGAGGATGGACACGCTGCAGCTAGAGCTGGCGGGAGCTCTGCCATGGTAGCTCAGTGGAGTGGCATGGTGCCATCTGCGTTTGGAGGCTCCTTGCTGTATGGATGTTTTGGTGCAAGGCCTGTGTGGTCAGCCAGTCTGGAGGGCAGTCACCCGATGTAAAGGGCACCTAGCTAGGTGCTGGGGAGAGAAGGGAGAGTAATGACATGAGCATGGGTGCTGTTATTCATGGGTAAGCAATGTCATCTCGTGAGCTTTCATGACCACCCTTGTTTTGAGGAGCTATGCGTGTTGGTCCCCTCCTGCATGGGCACATGGCAAGAAGGGAAGGAGATGGTCTAGTGTGGAGGTGTGGAGGAGTGGGGATCTGTGGGGATCCATGGGGATCTGCAGGGATCCGTGGGGGAGAGGGTCAGGCAGGTGCTGGGAAGCAGCTGGAGGTGCAGTCTGAACAGGGGGATCCAGGATCCTCTTGGACTTCTGGGGTAATGGTCACATTATGTTTTTCCTTGGTGGTCCTTGGGTGCCTTCTTCCTTTTTTTATCCATGCTTTGTCCTGTGACAGATTAGAAAGTATTGGCTTCAAAAGCTTGTCTTGCAGAATGACCTGCACCTCTGCATCCTTGTAGGATAGCACTGGGTGCCTGCAGTGACTTGTGTCATAGGATTAGAGGGTCTACCAGATCCCATCTCCTGCTCCGTGGGAGGGATGTCTTTATGTCTGATGCACAGGGTTGTTCCTGCCTCTAGTGCCTGAGGGAGCCTCCCTGTGCCACCTCTGAGGAAGCACGTCGTCCCCTCTGAAGTCTGAGCATAGCAGAGATGCTATTGTTGATTCATAGATACATTGGTTGTCTGATGAATTAAGAAAATGTTGTAATCCTGTATGTGAGCAGGAAGATGACTCATTATAGTACACAAATTTAGTTATGATCGATATTAATAACGTTCCAAGGTTTAATAATTTTCTTGAAATTTCTACAACTGAGCAAAAATTGATTATTTACACAGGTGACTGTTTTAATTTTTAAGGTAGGATTTAAGTATCAAAAGAAATGGGGTCAGAAATGCCACAAAAGTCTGTATGATTTTTAGTATCTTCTTGGAGTGACGGTTAAGTAGAACCGTCTCGTGCTTTCTGAAAGGAAAAAACAATGGGAGTTTTGAAACAAAATTTAATGTTTTTGAACAATATTTTTTACCAAATACTTAACAGAATAACAGTTTATGTGAGAAATGCTAGAACATAGGTATACTGTATTTGTAGCCACATATTGATAGGGTCTATATAACAACATGGTTCGTGGTTTATAAATGTCACCTAGAACAGAGGATTTGACTCAGATTTATCTCCAGAACAAAGACAATCTTCATGGACTGTCACAGACTTGGACCCCAGCAGGGGCTTCTGCCTGATATGCCATTTTGGGGAGCAAAGGTCTTCATGTAATTTGGGAACAAATCTCAGTTAATATGCATGTACTTGTAGGATTTTTTTCTTAGTGCCATAAAATATGGGGTTTTTTTTTATTTGTTGTTACATGGTTGCAGATGCTGCGGTATTTTTCTAAGGGTTTTTTTCCTAGTAGAGCCACTTTTCAGGATTCCTGCAACAGTATCTGTGAAAGAGGCCACACTAAAAAATGAACACTGACATGCTGGCCTCTGCTAGCACATCAGCTTTCAAAACTGTGCACAGAAGCACCTTTAAAGTAAGTATTTCTGTGCCTTTTCCAAGGCTATAACCAGTGTCTGTGTCTTCATTCTGCCAGGGAAAGGCACTCTTTTTAATGGGATGTCATTAACACTCTGCTGCTGAATGATTATTTCCATTTGTAATAGCAACAATATGTTAACTTCGACAAGTTAAAAATTAAGATCCTGGAACTGCCAGTCAGAGTGCAAGGGCTGCTGGCATTCTCTAATCGTCACTGCTATTTTTGTGTGAACAGATTTAGCATAAATAGGTGTGATGCAAAGTGTCATACCATATTTAGTCCTTGTCCAAGACATCTTAGTTTTGGAATGGTTCTCTTGGTATAAAAATAATCAAGAAAGTCAATCTTTATCCATGGGGAACAGTGGGGGGAAAAAGAAAGAAACAAAATCTAGTTGTATAATTTGCAGCCTCCCCTCTTTTGCTTTGGTTTAACTGACTTTGTGTGAAATACAACAAAGAAAATGTTTTCAAATACAGGGAAGTGATGACCCTCCTTGTGAGGCATGTGTGTTGTGCAGTCATTTAAAGGGCTCCTTAATTTGTGGCAAATTCAAAGCACATGGAGCTAAATGGGATTACAGTGGTTGTCATTGCGTTTGGCTCTGGTCCATAGCTGTCTTTGGAAACATAGAGGTCTACGTCCCTTATTCAGACCCCCCCCCCTTAACATACTCCTAAGGTTTCTTTGTTCCCTCATACAGTGGTGTTTTGGCATTTTGGTTTGTTGTCATTGCTAATTTTCTCCCCTCTCAATATTACGTATTGTGTCTCAGCAGAAAGACTCTTCTATGGCCATCTTTGTTCTCTGCTCTGATGCCCCTCCAGCCCTCTACCTGCTCAGACACTGTCTTACCCCAGGGAACGAAATTAGGATGAGTAAGGAGGCAGGAGAGACTGGTGTTTCTTGGTGCTTGCATCTCCTCTATGCAGCTGCTGCAATTGGGATATCATCTGTAAATTTGGTTAAAGAAAAAAAAAAAAAACAACCCACCCCAAAAAACCCCCACCTCCTCAGTGTTGGCTGTCAGGTTAGCCTGAGATTAGATAAATCTTAATTACTTTTGCTAGATTTGATTCTGACTAGTCATACTACACTCATTATAATAAGTTACAGGGTCACTTACGGAGAAACTGAGAGGTAGGATTAATGTACTGTGTTTTTGGAATGGAGATGCCGATGAGCGAGCAGCTCATCCATCTTCTCCATGCCACTCAGGATTTGGTAGATATCTGTCATATTTCCCCCAACTCATCTCTTTTATAAACTGACCTACTTAGTGACTCTTCACAGAGAAGTCTATACCTTTGGCCATCCTTTTCATCCTATTTTGAGCATTTTCCATATCTAGTATGTCCTTCCCTTTTATTTCAATTTCTTTTTTTTATAGCTTTAGAATAGCTTTTGGAAACCTTAAAGCAAAGGAAATTGTGTCCTTTCTGAAATACTTTGCATTTTTCTAGGTCATTAGTCTGAATGCACTGACTTTGGCAGTATGGGGTGAACAGCATGAAAAAACATAACTGGTATTAACAGAATACAATGAGTTTTTTCTTCTTAATAAATGCTTACCTAAAATACAATACCCTTTAAGAGGAATGTTCATAGTTGACAAGAAAGAAAAAAGAGCAGTCATTATCTTTCTAATGAACTGCTAAGTCTGAATATTAAATCATCTACAGAAGCTACCTCTTAGCTTCTATCCATCCTCTTTCTCCATCTACTTTACAGTAGAGAACTTGGCTGATTCTTTCTTTGCGGTTAAGAAAAAGCACTTTAGCATTGAGTGCAAAACATATTATCGGCCCTTGTCTCTTAGCACACAATTTGTGTATGTGCATGTAAAATGTATATGTATATGTGTATATATAAAAATATAGATTTATATTAATGCATGCATAAAAATTTGCATTCACATTAATCATAGAGATAGCTCCATTCTCACAGTAGTAGAGGACCTGGAAATTTTCAGCAAGTAAAATGCAAAGCATTAAGGAGTTTTATGACTTTGCAAAACCTTCAGCACGTGGTGGTGCCAGGGCTTCATTTTCACCTCCTGTGGCTCCTCAGTTCCCTCTGAAGTATGTGGATTGATTTGTGCTGGAACAGATTAAACTGGAAATGAGGTGAGCAGAGAATGTTTCGGGTGATGTGTGTGTTTAGGAAGTGTCATGATACTCACACATATTTGGTAGGAAGCAATGAGTGAAGGGAGGGTCTCCACGAAGTTATCTTATCGCAGAAAAGGAGGGCAAACTGCTTGCATGTGGGCCTTCTTGGGGCTGGGTTCAGCAGATAGTGCCCTCAGACTCCCCGCAAAAGGGGGAGGTTGCACCCAAATCCTCCATGTCCTAATGATCCTGTTGAGTCGTGTTTTCATAGCAGCTTTTTTGCCATTTCAGGATTTTTTAATAAGCAGCTTGATTTTCCCAGAAGCCCTTAGTGCACAGAGGCTGCTGCAGAGACCCGTACGCACTGCTCCTGCTGTTCCTGGAGCACAGCAGCCCGGTGCCAGCCCCGGGCAGCTCTTGGTCAGGCTCCCATCCTACATGCCACTGCAGCAGAAACCTGCAGCAGCCCCTAGCTCAGGCAAGCTGCGCTTTGAACAGCCATGTACTCTCTGAGCAGTGCTTTTCTTCTTCAGCTGTGCCGTACTGGCCTATTAACCTTGAAACGGTGATGGGCTCTGACCGCTGAAAGCTTTCTCTAGAGACAGAAGGGAAATAACTGCTGGTACAGCGCTCGGCTCGCCCTGGCAGAGGGGTTTGCATGCAGAGCACGGGGCTGGACGTTCAGGGCAGTGTCTGCAGACCTGCGGCGGCCCAGAGCAGCCCCAGCGCCATCTCAGCAGGGCTGGTCCCACAGGTGGGATCTCCGGGTCTGACTGGGATGCTCTGTTGTGTGGAGGTGCTGACCTCATGCCTTAGGTGTGAGCTTTGTGAAGACCAAAGGGCAAAGCTGTTCCCTGTGGAAGAGCTGTGAGGATGGATACTGGCTCTTTTAGAAAGCTGCTTAGGGTTGATTTTTTTCTTTTTCAAGTTTACCCAGAATTTCTGAAAGATCTACGTGAAAAAATAGACCTTTTCAGGCACGCAAGGACTTTGCCAAACCTGCTCTTTGCTTCTTCATTCTCATGAAAAGCTTGCACATCCACCAAACTTTAGGTCCTGAATTCAATTTTACTGGTTTGTAATTGCTTCCCTGATAAATGTTTTCTTCTTGAGACTGTTAAAACTAGAGGGGTAAACCATAATTCTCCACCTAGGATAGTAACTTTTGTTGGCCTTCCCTTTTGAGACGTTCTCGCCCTTTCAGAAGAAGAGCATGCTGTGGTTTGGTGTGGGGTGGCCATTCCTTTACCAGGGAGGTTTTTCCCACCCTCATGAGAATCCGGGTGGATTTGACCAACACGTCAGCCTTCGGAAGAGTGCAGCCCATCCTGTAGCAGGGAATGCCCTTGGCTTTTGGGAGTCACGTCACCCTGAGTAGCTGGGATGCTCATCATAGAGCTACTCAGTGTCCCAGGGCTGAGAACAAATGTTTTTGGGTAGGAGAGCAAGGACTGGCGTGGCGCCTGCAAGAGGAGGGTCTGCAGCAACTGCGTGACACCTGTAGAAACATGGAGAGTCATATGGAGAGTCCTTCTGGTTTCTGAGGCTTTAAATATTCTTCAGTAAATAAAACTGTTCTTTGAGCAAGGATGAGAAAACAAAGATAGGAATAGCTGTCCATAAAGTGTCATCCCTGTATGGACTGAAACAGCTGTTCTGTGGGAAAATTAGTGTGAGACCGTGTGGTTAAAGGTAATGTCATGAAAACACACAACTGCCTTATGCCAAAGGAGCATTAATACTGTGCTGCTGTAAAGCTTTACTTGCTATTCTGATCCTGTAACACAGACTTTTCACGTGCAGAAATGTAGAATGTTAGTATTATTTTTTCATATATAGCACCTGTTGCTATCTTCTAAAAACACGTATTACAGTTCTGTAATGCATTTAATACATCATGTATTTCGTTTTAATCATGTGGCCCTTAGTTGTAAACTACCAGTTGAGCATTAACGGGCAAACCAGATTTGCTGTAAGACCTTTAATAATTCTTTTCTACTTTTATTGTGATTTCATTTCAACCAACTCTGCTCCAAGTAAACACAGAGAAAAATTGACCCCCCCCCCCTTTTTTTTTTTTTTCCTGTGACTTTGAAGACACCCTCTGCATTATTTACTGACCATGGAGACTTCCATATTTATAGCTGAGAGCAGAGATCAACCAAAACCTTGCAGCGAGACCCAAGTGTGGGCGTTGTATGCCACATCATAGGTCTGCGGAGCACGTTGCGCAAGTGAAGTAACAAGCTCTTGCAATGCAATAGCAGAAGGGACCAACTACAAACTGCTTTACTGTCCCAGGTACAAGATTGTGGTGCAAAAGGCTTTTTGAGATGAACTGCATGCAAAAGAGAGGAGACCTGCCCACAAGTTTCAGGAGGTAAAGCAGATTTCTGTTTGCTGCTGTGGTGAGGGTGCTGCAGTAACACATTGCAGTTCACTGCTTGAACCAGAGAGGAACAGAAAGTGTACTTGGAAATTGTGTGGTGGAAAAAGCTATTAATATTAAGGCACTTTCTCTTGTTTTCAGCTGTGAACTGTAATTTACTATGATTATTTGTTTCCTAATAAATTGTGTGTAGCTCATCTCAACATCAAAACACATTAAGCTTTTTGCTCTGATGTCTGTTATGCAAGCTAATTTAATTCATCTTTCGAAGGGAGTTTACGACCAGATGCATGAGATTTGACTCTGAGATATCGTGCAGCTTGTTCTTTCTATCTGGATATACCCAGAAGGTCAAATTGTGCTCCTTTCTATCCTCGTAATTTAATTGAAGTCAAGAGGGCGCCATAGGTATAAATGAAAGCACACTCATTAGATACCAGTGCAAGTATGGGAAGGTACTGAATTTCAAGTAAAGGTGGTAGCGCATGAATGAATTGGCTGCTAGTCTATTGAGAAAGTCATGCAATGGTGTTTGTCTTACAAAAGCTTCCAACATTTCAGCTGGAGTGGCTACTATTTAGCTAATGGAATTAAAATAGGGATTTTTAAATGGAATTAAAATGTAGAGCAGTGACTACTGACACCATTTAACTGGGGATATAACATGAATGCTTATTATTAATTAGTGAGTGAAAAAAGCTTATTAGCAAGCTACATCATGACATTGTTCTGGAGATGAGTGTTTTGTTATTAAAATTACTTTGAAAGCAAAGATAGTCCATAGCTAAACATAATTTAAGGTTGTTCTCCCACATTTTGTCTCTCTAGTTTTCTGCTCTTTTTGCTTACCTTTCCAAGTTGTGATGGGACAAATTCTGCTTTGACTTACCATTGTAAGTTGGTGCTAAGTTTGTGTGTGCAAAACAGAGATTTGTTCTGTGCCAGCCTGAGCGTCAGCTATGCCAGTGTTCAGCTCTCTGCAGGAGGCCATAGCTGCCGCCTTGCCTAGCTTACCATGTCTTGCTAGCCAAACCAGAGGGTTTTTACATTTTCTTTTCTCCTTTTAGAAGATGTTCTTGTGTGTTTTGTGTGGATATGCCATCTTGTCCATTTTACTCTTTATTTTATATATACTGTGTTACATTGTGACTTTATGAGTGTGCAGAGAGGAGGGAGCTGATGGGACACACTGTCCTTCAGGCCAGCACCAGTTTAAAATCCCACCTGAGAACTGCTCGTTTGGAAAATTGGCATTTCTGTGGGTACTGCTGGGAGTGGAGTGGGAGCCCCACGAGGGTCCAGCAGACCCCAGGCGAGTAAGTCGGTGTGAGATGAGTGAGTCAGCTCACATACCATGGTCAAACCACCCCTGTTTTTGCCTGCACTGTGCCTGCTCTGGCCCGGTAGCATTCGAGGAGTCATTTTGGATGGTTCAACACCCACCCTACAAAAATATCCTGTGTCGGTATCTGTGTCGCGTTCTTCTCAGGGAAGAAAATAGAGCTGAAGGGTGCTGTGCTGCATCCTCACATCTTCTCCTACACACACTGAGGCAGCCAAGCAGGGACAGAATGAGACAGTAACCTTGGTGGTTACACAGTACAAGAATTTATAAGCACCAATCCTTGAAGAAAAGCATGCCAAGAAAGAAATCCAGGTCTTTTGCAAAGTCAGTAGTTATTTTTGTAATTGATTTCCTGGAGCAAAATTTTTAATGCTTTAGTGTCCTATATATTTGTGATGTACTTGTCAACAAGATGAGCAAAACCCATATTTATTTGTAGCAGTTGTATTTGAGTTGTTTTTTTGTTGTATTTGAGTCCTGTAACAAGGTATATTGAATGAAGTGTAATGGATAGAAAGCCAACTTCAGCTGTGGTTTATACTGCACAATATTAATGGAATTGTATAGGGGGCTCAGTTAAGTTGCTGAAATGTCTTCTACAGACTCTGTATTGTAAGGGCATATTATTGGATATATTTATTTTTATATTTTTTACTGAACATTGCTGGATTCATTGCATCTAGGAACTGCCATGTCTCTCCTTTCCCTTTCTCTTTCACTTGTGTAAATCCAACTGCTTCTTTGCAGTTACCACAAAATTGCAGCTCTGTAACTTACGATGAAGGGGGTAATGGGTGTATGGGAACACATAGCGAGCGCAAAGCAATGTGCAGGCAGCCCATGCGTTGCACACAATGAGGAGCCTGCTCTGCTTTCCTTGACGGTAACGTAAACCAGGAGTCGCTCGCTCGACGTGGCACAGAAAGTGGAACTGAATTCTCTGCTTTCACATGCATTAAGCTGTTGAGCGTTCAGGTCTTAGGAGCAGACCTGTTGGTGAATGTGGCAGGATCAGCCAGAGGTTCAGCTCTGAGAAGCACGAGAAAAGGACCCTGCAGGTCCAGATGTTTTATTGTCTGTCCTTTTATTAGCTTGAGCAAACTTGGTCTCTCATGTGTGGTGACAAGAATGGAACCCAGAACTCACAGACGTTCAGCCTATTATGCAGGCACGGGAACGACCCAGCAATACAGGACAGACCGCCCTCCCGTATGATTTAATCTGAGCTGGTGTCTGTTGTGGTGCCCGTAGCATACAGGCAGTGGAATAAATACAGTGCCCCAAACCCTTGTAAAACTTTGAAGATCAAGAGTCATTTAAGGCATCAACATGTGCTATGTGGAGAATGCATAGGTGACTTTCTAATCACCAATTCCTCTGTCAAGTTTTTATTAGCTGTGTTTAGTATGTTAATACAAGATAAATAATGTCTTCCATTTTGTTATTGCTGGTTTTCTGGGCTTTTTGTTTTGTTTTTGCAAGCATGTATGATGTCTTGGTTGTTGAAGGTTGTGAAAGAACTTCCAAATAACTTAATTCTTTTTCTAAAACCATTGAGGGAAAAATAGGAAATTATGAGTCACTTCACGCTTTCAGAATCACGAACACAAACGGGATCCTGATCCAAAGGTTCTCTGAGATCATTAAAACTTGCATTAACTTGCATGAGATATGAATCAGACTGCCAAAACTTATGTATTTAGCACAGCTTTATCAGAGGTTTTATTCTGCACAGAGCTAAATACAGTTTTTTTAAAAAGCTGATATTTGTACTTGAAATAGTGCGTAGTGTAATGAAAAGTATAAAAATACTGGTAAGACATAATTCTGAGATGCCTTTCACTGTTTCAGAAGCTGTTCTGCACAGTGTCATGCCCCGATAATATTTCATTTTTTGCTGCAAAATTTTGTTTGGAAACAGCAGTTAGAACAGCTCAGTGTGATTTTAAATCAAGTGCCTATAACAGGAAAATGCAGTCTGGTTTGCAAGTTGTGTGTGGTGAAAGGCAAGGTCATGTTTTCTTAACCAGAGATTAGCTCCATTGTATTGATCTTCAGCAAAAATGAGAGTAAAGGGGAGGGGGAGTGGAAAAAGCCAAAAACAAACCCCTGAGCACACTTGTTCTGGAGAGGCAAGGAAACCAAGGGCAGATGACCGAAGAGGCAGGCCAGCTCTGCTGCTGGGATGGAGCTCCCTGGCACGCATCCCTTCAGGTGGGAAGAGTCTGCACCCATGGTGCTTGCAAAGGGTTTCTGGACCATTGAAGTTGTGTAGAGTACTCACCCACTGTCTTTGCGTTAGGTTTGCATAGATTAGCTTGTTTGTTAATGTTTACTGGTATAGAACAGATCTAAAAGCTTCATCATTGGATTTTTTTTTTTTTGTGTGTGGTCTTTAAATAGCAACAGGAGTCATTTTATGCACCAAATACAGAGTTGTGTTATTTGCGAGCACTGACCAGAACTGATCAAAATAGAGTCAGGCCAATTAAATGCAGATAGCAAAATGTCCCCGAGCATCGTCCCATAGCACATTGCTGCTCAAGTGCCATGTGCTCAGTCTGTGGCACTCCCATAGCTTGCTTTTGAGCGTAGCTTTAAAGACAAGTTTACTTGACTGCTGGCTGCTGTTTAGCATGCAGGCTTGTGAGTGTTTGTTGGCATAACTAGATTTTCATAGAAGAAGAAATACTGGCCGAGATCTTCAGGTACATTAAAATAAAGATGCTTTCGGCTATCACCTTAAGATATGAAGGGCTTTGTGGCAATGTTAAACATTTTTGTCAGAAGTGGCATTAATATGGTTGATCCATAATGTGGCTGATCCAAAATATATCCGTAAATATGGGGTGGGCAGCAGGACAATTTTTTGTCCCTGTTTTTTTGTTTATATTCTATGAATGTCAACTTGGCTTTTCCCATTCTCCTTACAGAATACGGTTGGCAAAGGCATGTTGTGGAGGTTGGGAGAAGAGCCAGACAGAAGCATGCCTCATCTGTATGGCAGATGCACTGGGATCTAGTGAATAGTGCTGTTGGGCGGTGTTTGGTTTTACGGCGATGTGTCTGTAGCAGGTCGGCATCAGTAATAATTGACTGGCACTGCTGTGTCAGGTACAACTGTGAAACAGTGCATTATAATTGCTGGTTTTCTTAACTTGTAACCTGAAATACTCGCTTTGGGTGAGTATCTTCCATGTGTCTGAAGAGGAATTTGCTTTATTTCAGTATTTTCATTTTTTTCTAATTTTTTTTTTTTTTATTGTGAGAGTGAAAAGTATTTTAACTGTAGCTCTTGCTAAAAGATTAGCAGCAAATTATCTGAAATGTATTGGTAAGGACCTTAGCTTTAATAAACTAGTTCCACTGGTCTTGCTTTAGCTATGCTCAGTCTCACAACCAGTGTCACAGTTCCTGTCTCTGAAACTCCAAAGTCTATGTAACAAGTGGGTTTTTTTGTGACTTTTGAAAGGAAAATTCTAAAATAAAAAAAAAGAAGATTGAAACCAATGAACATTTCAGACCCAAACAAAAATAACATTAGTTATTGATAGCACTGTATACCCTAATTAGATTCTTAGAGTATGACCCACAGTGAGTTATGGAATTAGGGGTAATAGTTTTGTAATACCCTGGAACAATGACATTGCCTTACCTACCAAAAGAAGCTACTTGCTAAATCTGCCATTATGAAGAAATGTCTTAAAACACATGTAAAAGTTCAAAAGTCTTAGTTTTAGACAGGTATATGTTCATATAAGCCAGTAATAATCTCATCATTTTACTGTATGGCATCCTTAGAAGCTAAAAATTAAAAGCACCCCTTTACATAGAAATACTTGGATTAGACACTGTCCATAAGAATCGGGAGTCAGCTGTGATATCTGTCCTCAGTTTGATTAGTCTCTGGCTGTAAGACCATGCCTGGAAAATATGTGTCTATTCAGTTGCATACCTTAACATGCTGTGTCCTAGCCATCATCACTCTTCCCTTTGGCTGACAAATGTTGGTCCTCTGTGTGAGATGACAAATGTTTATGGCTTGGTGTCCATAAGCCTGTCTGCATAAGGTGACCTTCTTTTGATTTCCCTTTTAATACTAATTATGAGCCAGATTGTTCGCTGATTATTTGAGCCAGTCCCCTCTTCAGGCATAATAACAGCTCAGGCCCAACCAAGGTTCATGCTGCTCTAATTTGCAGCTTCATTTCACCTGGGACAGTGCCTAGATCAGCCCCTGTCAGGTTCCCGGAGCAGTGGAGACTTATGGATGCGATAAGAAGTAACTTATGAAAACAATTAAATAAAGGTGGCACCTCTAGGCCAAGAAAAGAGGCATTATGATGTGATCATTCATCTTTACCATTTGCCAGTCTTTGATAAATTATTATAGTGGTTTCAGAAGACTCTCCTGACTGGGAACAGCAGGCAGACCGTAAAGCCCAGGAATCCCGTAGCCTGTCGAAGATCAGCACTCAGTTTGCAGGCTGCCAGTGCTATGGATCCAGTACAAATATTTCAGTTTTTACACTAGTGGGTTTTTGGTGTTTCTTTTTTCTTCCTGCTTCTTCTGTTCAATTGATACAGCATTCTATAAAGAAAATGGTGGGAGAGACCGTGGCAGAGAACAAATATTGTTACCTTTCCTCCATGTTGTATATTCCCCGTGTCCCCTAAAGCCCTGTATCTAACAATCAGATGGCTTTCTTTGAACTTAATGTAAAGTAGCAAGTTTTTGTTTTCATTGCAGTTTATAACTCTCCCACAGAGGTTATCAGCTTTGTGACTGCATATTTTACACAATATGTTCGCTATTCTGCATTAGTCCAAATTTGTTTGTGTTAGGTCAATGATACATTTTTATTAATAAATACTGCCTATGCATATATTATTTATTTATAGAGAGTCTTCTCCATATACTTTGCCTTACAGATAATAACCCTTGAAAAGCTTAAAGAGGAATTTTCATTTAAAACAAATTTGTCTTTTTCCATTTGGACAAATACAGATTTTGAAATTAATATCGTCAGTGATTTCATCGCTAATGCCTGTAAAGTTCTTCGAAGAGTCCTCTAATATGTTTACTCTCAGCTAGCTGGTTCATTTTACGGTGAGAAGAAAAATTCATCTATCTTCAGAAACACTGAGATCTTAAAAATAACAGTAGTTTAGACATTGGTGGCATTTAAGAAAATAGGGGACCTCACCTCGGTATTTCACTGTAGGTTATAGCAGCATTAAAACATCAAAAGGTAAACATCACAGCCTGATTTCACCTATACGGGTTGTGACGGTTTCCGTGCAATGTGTGCAGAGTGATCTGGAAAGATAGCTGCTTGCTTGGTTGGTTAACGCTTGTGATGCAGGACCATGCGGCAGGTGGGCAATGTCTGCTCTTGCTCCTCTTCAGAGAAAAGAAAGATAAGGCAAAGCTGGCATGTTCTGGCATCTGGCATTGTGGAATACAGCCATGGAGTGACAGTTGTCATCTTGCCTACACCGTTGGCGCAGTCATATACATTTTCCTGACCTTTTATCTCTTCCTTCTTCAGTGGGGAAGCACTATGAGCCATGAGAAACCCAGCACTTGTGGGAAACCCTTGAAGTTTTGCCAATAAATTTTAATAGAAGGTAGTTAAATCTTTTCAGTTTTTTTTAAATGTTGTATTCATGTCTTGATTAGCAATTCAAACCTGCATTCCACTGTTCTTCATCCTGATACATGCTCATTTATATAACTTGTCTTAGGCTGACACTCCTGTCTGTCTTGTCTGAGTTGGTGGTGGAGAAGCATTAAGAGACGCTTTTCAAAAGCATGCCTTAAGCTCTTGCATAAGTCAGAGCTTATTTCAAAGCTGGGAGTGCAGTGACTAGATATTCTAGAAATCTGAGCCCATGTGCCTTCAGCAGTTGGTTTTTGGTTTTTTTTTGTGGGTTCGTTTTGTTTTTGGGTTGTTTTGTTTTTTGAGTATACATTTATAGGAAAGCAGGCGCTTTCCTATGAAATTGTTTGGGATTCTTTCCACCAGTTGGAGCCTTTCCAGTTCAGTCAGTATGACCTTCCTTTATTGTAAGTTGAGCATATATTTCTTTGCACTTTATAGTTGAATGAGATTTTTATTAGTCCTTCTAAGCGGATGATGCTGTAAGGGTAAGATTAAGCCTAAGGCAAGTCATTTAACATATTCTGAGACCTTTCACCCTAAAATGACTGTTGTACCTTCTACTGCAACTCAGCAGTCAAGAGAGTGGGGGGAGGAGTGATCCAAAATTAATAGTATAATATTTAAGCACACTTGAAATGCCAGCTTGTGGACTAATATAGGTTACTGTTGGAATAAAGATACCTGTCGTGTTCTTCATAATGGACTATTTATGAACTTAAACATTTGTTAATGTAAGCATTTAAACAACTTTAGAAGTAATCAGCCATTGTAATTTCCCCTGAAAGGCTTTGTTGATTTTGATAATTTACAACACTAGTTCCAGTTTCACAGTTTTTGGAAATATACTTCCTGGTTTTGGTAGAAGGAAACTTTCTTGTAGGAAAAGTGAAAACACTATAAAAAGCATGTTATTAAGTCTTACTAGTTAAATGTTTTTATTTTAACTTGTTACATTTGTTAATCATAGGATGTGAATTAATTAAACTTCCTATTTGCATATGTAGGATTTATTTTAGCTGATGGATCTCTAAGAAGAAGGTTGGAGATATGTTAGGATCTCCTCTGGTTCTGTGAAAGGAAAATACATGTAGTTAAAAAGAACTACAGAAGGGAAGACATCAATAACTGTGTCCTTCATCCTTCTGGACAAAAAGCACACTTGAAGGGAAACTCTTCTTCAGGGGCAAGACTGTGATAATCAGCCTGGGGGTGATATTGAAGCTTCTTTGAATATTCTTGTTCATTTTCCTCTCAAGCTAAGTGGATGTGTTTTACCCTCCGTGTAGTCACAATTAATGAAAAACCTATAGCCCTGTTCAGCACATCTGAGCATTTTTCACTGCTTTTAATTGACTTATCCAGCATCTAGTGTGACTTGATGGACTTGGATGGATTTCCTTGAGTCCCTGCCCTTTGAACATTTCTTTTTCTGCTAACATTTCACATTTGAGGTTTAATCTCTTGCAGCTTTATTAGGAAGAAATTAGCTTCTGCAAGAACTGAGCTGTGGTAAATGAATATTTGGATCTTATCCTAGTTCAGAAGACCATTGCTGTTGTGGCTGGCACTTTGGAGTGCAGGTCTCATTAATATACCCTGCACAGTCTGGTTCACAAGAGCAGCCTCTTCCTGCAGATGTGTCAGCTGCAGGGAATGCAGACAGAACAGGTTGATGGTTTTACTCTTCATTTTATATTCTATTTTTATTCTGAATGTTGTAATACCCCAAACAGATATTGCTTCCTGCTGTCCCAGAATCGTACTGCAACACAGAGGTCCAGACAGCAGCTGGGACTCCTCCCTTTGACTTTCTCTGATGTCTTGGACTACGTTAGCCCATTCCCTCACGTTGCTTGTACTGTACCCAGCAGTTCGGCGTAGTCCGCAATTCTTTCTCACTGCTTCCCATCCTGGAGCCCTTTACTCTGCCAGGTTCACCTGGATACTGGTATTTTTTTGCCCACCGATAGGACAGTGTTTGGCCGTGTCGTAATGTATGTTGTTTGCTTGTTCCCTCTTGTCCAACCAAGGGCTGTTGCTTGCTCTCTCCATTGTTTGCAGTCCAGCTGTTTTTAGTTCACTTGCACAGATATGATTTCATGTCTTCTTAAGTCACTGGAGAAGAGGTAAAGTACAAAAGCCCCAAAGCGGGACCTGGGTTAAAAACGCACTCCTTCTGTGGTGGCTTCCCACTTTTCTAAATTTTCTTTTGTGAGTTTCAAGTCTTTTTAGTGTAATATACTGATTTACAACATTCTGATTTGTCCGTCAAAAGTTGTACCGTAGTAAATCCAATGCCTATTATGTTGCTTTACCTCTGGTACTGTTATCCCCCATACCTGTAATCCCATCAGAAGAAATTTGTTAGGCTAGTTTGACACTGCATTTTTCTATACACACATGTACTAACATTAATTTTATTAAGCTGCTGTAATTCTTTATAAATAACGTTGTGTATTGCTTATTCCATTACATTGTGCAGGATCAGCGTCAGGCTGACAGGTCTGTAACTATTCAGATTATCCTGTTTTCTCTATTAATCATTTAGTACAACAGTTGCCTGGTCCATTCTAATTCTCTCTGCCAAGGACGTGCAGTATGTCACAAAAGAGGTTATTGTAATTATACCTGTGACCAACTGATCGATAGTCTTTGAACACAAGTCAAAGGCTCCAGATATATACAGGCAAAATCTCTAAAGATACTGCTTTTAGAAAAGAAGGCCCAATATAAAGTAGAAATGTGCAGAGAAGATTGGCCTACACCATCTTGGTGGTTCTTGCTGAAATAAACTCCCAGAGTTCCTGTAAATTCTCGTTAAGCCAATGCTAGAACGGCCTAGAGAGGCATCAATATATTCACTGCTCTGCTAAGTGATCAATTTATTTTACTTCTAGATTTCTTCCTACAATATTGGTAGTGAGCAGCAGGACAGCCGTTTGGCCTGACCACTTTTGAATCCTATTTGGAACGCAAGTTAATTCCTGCAATATGTGGAAAACTGTACTTACCTAGTGTGTAATCACAGCCAGAATGGTTTTTGTCAGCTGTGCTGGAAACCACCCCAGACTCAGGCTGTCTGCTGACCTGCTGCATGGCCATCGCTCATTGCTGAGGCTTAGATTTCAGCAGAAGGCTGCTTTTCTTGAGATGATTTAACACACCACAGATCACTTGCAGGATATACATACGAGTAGTAAAAGGGGACAATATCTCATGGCAACATATGAAAAAAAAAATGTAATGTTATTTACAAATTTAGACAAGCAATATTATTCTGTTTGCTTATTTACAAGAAAAGTAATTCATCAAAACTCAGCATTAAAGGAAGGGGTAATAGCTCTTGAGCTACCATTTGATTCTTAATATTTTTGGTTGGTAATTTATTTGTCAGGAAAATATTACTGTAAAATAGAATTTTTCTGAATATGAACTACTGGGTAATAAAATGGCTTTTTTGGCTGATTGTATATGCTGGCCTTGCACTGTAGGGAAATTCATACTTTCTCAGCTGTTTATGGCTCTCTTTCTTATGCACTGAGCCATTGCCAGATTTGCAAAATAAGAAAATCTATTTTAAGAAAGGAAGAGAAATCCCCACCGCTGTTTAGAGACTATGAAAACGTCTTCCAGCTAATGCTAGACTGTGCTGAGGTGTTCTTGATTCACCCGGGTGAAATTTTCTACCTTTCTTCAGATCCCTGGTGAAACTCAGAAGGAGAATGATGCAAAGCTGACACTCTGGGTTGGTCCACTGGAAAAATTTAATTTTGGACTCTTATGCCAACTGCTGCTGTTCAAAAGAGCCTTTGAAGCAGTTGCAGACTACTACAGCAAAGAACTGTGTTATTTGGGAATGAATCTGAAATAGGAATTCAACAAAGCTATCCTCCGCCTCCTCTGAGCTGGGTGGCAGAAATCTGCCAGCCCTAGGACGGGCTCAAGAGAATGCAGATGCATGGAAGTCCTTCTGTTTTCAGTGGTGGAGAATGCTTTGTAGTTGCCTTACGGTTACGTATCAGCAGACTCTTCCATTTTACATACAGGTATTTCTGGGTCTGAACGCTGCTGTGAAAGCTGCAGTGTGGCTTGCTCTGAGTAGCAATGGAAAGGTCTGGGGCTGAGCGTGGGCTGTGTGGGCTGGTGGCTCGTAACACATGGCCTCTCCACTGCAGCCTCCGGATGGAAAGACTTGCAGTGCTGTGCCTCTGCTCTTGGTTTGCCAAAGGGCGTGGGAGGCACCACGTTGCAGGCTTGATAAATGGGATGCCTCCAAAAGGGAGATGTTTCTCAACAGAATTTTTGTGGCAGAAGGAACCACTAAACTGACAAAAACTGGTGGTGTAGGGGCTAGTGCAGGGAACGTGGAGGTGGAGAAATCGCTCTGAATTCCAGAGCTGTCATCTGCTGATCATCACAGATGATGTCTTTGAAGGACTTTAGGTTAATGGTTGGACTTGATGATCTTAAAGGTCTTTTCCAACCTAAACGATTCTATGATTTTGAGAAGGTTATTAAACTGTGCGTTTGGGGGTTCTTTTCATGGCATATTTCTGTAGTGCTCTGAGAGTGTTGCAGTGCTGAGGGGAGCAAGAACACTAAGCTACAGAAAAGTTTGCTAATTAAAGACTATGATAGGAACATAATCTCAGAGAAGCTCCAGGGAAAGGCAATGTGTTCTTTTTACCTTTGCATTTTGTAACTGTGCAGCTGAGAACAAAGGAAGAGGGGGAGAAACTCAATCTCAGACAGCACACGAGAGAAAACCAGTCTTTTATTGCCATCGTGTTCGGAAATGAAAGCTCATTTCTGTAACACAAAAGAAGGAAGAAATTCCTAGAGTAAGCAAAGTAAGAGAAAATAAAGATTTTTTCTTTTTATTATTTTTTTTTTATTATTTATGCACTTGCCCAAAGAGAAGCTAACCTCAGAATGCCCCTACAATGCCCCTGGGGAAGGGGCTGGGCCCTTGGTTTCCAGATCCCCAGAGATGATTAATTGGAATAATTAAGGATAAATATTTTGATTAAATATAATCTATATGGACATTTTGTCTGGCTTATTTTAATCTTTTTATCCTTAGCTTCAAATTTTGCTCTTCAGCTCTGCTTAAATAAATATTAATCAAGCTGACAACATGAACTAAGTTTTAAGTGGAAGTCTGATTTATCACACAAATCTGGAATACTTGGATGCTGTTTTTGTGCTAGGCACTCTCTGAGGTGTGAGGATGAACTGCTAAGTGGTTAAATCATTCCTGGATGTCATCTGGTAGAAGGCCCAGCTGTAAAGTGTTGTAATAAGAAAAAAAAAAAAAAAAAAAAAATTGTGATATCCATGTGACTTCATGTAAAAGACCAAATTTCTATTCCAAACTTCCTAGTGCCTTTAAAATTCAGATTTGTTTGTGATCTTTTATGCTATTATGTTAATGATTTTCAAACTTTTAGAAAGTCTGCCATCCTCTGGATTCTGCTAATGAAGTGACTTGCCTTATTCGTTGGACAGTGATTTAAAAGTGATGTTGCTATAATAACAGCAAAGGAAAAGGCAATTACACAAAACTGTGTGGCAGAAAGGAAACAAAAAAAGTTGCTCAAGGCCAGTGAGCAACCTCCGATGAGGTAACTTGCTTGTATGTTAAAAAACCCATCATTTTACTAGTGGTCTGTGTCCACCTCCTCCTGGCTCAGCACGTGCTTGCAAAGCATGTGCTCAGCATCAATCTGCTGTCTACCAGAAGGAGAAGGGCGGGTGTTCTTCATACCTGTAACTCCTGCATTTTGATTTCTTCTCAGAAGTGCCGGTTCCTCCTTGGGAACGGGTTAGACTCCTCTGGTTTTGTTTCTGGATCACAGTCTGTTTCCATTTCTGCCAGGCAGAGGGTAAACCACAAACCTTGGGGGTCCCCGAGAAGTGCAGTAGTATTTCTCCAGGTACTAGGTAGCACGAGTTAACTCGCAGTAAACAAATCTGTATTGAAGAATGCAGCGTAGGAATGTCTTCACACTGCAGAGAAGGAATGTGAGGTGGCACAAGGAAGGGGATGATCTGGAGCTGCCTTAGGTCGCTCCAAGACGGCACCCATGCCAGCCGCCCTGGATTGCTGGCAGCCCCACGGTGCCAGACAGGCGCTGGCACGCACAGCCCTTCTCAGCAGGGCCTGGAGAGCTCGCTGGCGTGCAGCGGCAGCTGAGGCGTGTGGGTCAGTGCTGCGTGCCGTGGAGGCTGTAGGCAATGCGCTCTCTAGTAATCGTGCTTGAGATGGGAAGCTGAGAGGAACCCTTTCGAAGAAGTCCTGGTTCTTCAGACTGCCTGAGGACAGCCAGCCCCGGGGTGATCACCCGTCCCTTTCTCCATCTCTTTTTCATGCCCTGTCCTCCTCTTTCAGTACCAGGAACATCCTTTACAGATCTACTGAGTGTTTAATTATTGCTAGCAGCCGTGAATGTTAAATAACGTTAGAAACCATGTGCGTCTGGGAGAGTAAAGTAATTCTTTTTTTGGATCTGACCCAAAAATTCTAGTTAGTGCCTTGTGATATACATAAGGAGAATGTCAGTAAGTTGGAGCAAAATCACTTATGACAGACGCATACGCAGATACACATCCAGCCTTAGCGTGTTTAAAGTTATGGAGTGCTCTTAAACAGTCTTGAACTGCTGCCTTTTAGCTGTCCTGTAATGGAAACAAAATGGATTATTAATATTTAACATTGAGCCCGATCTTTTTTTGACTGACTGTTGGAATTTAATAAAGAAAAAAAACCCACAAAAAAAGCCAGTTATACTTTTTTTTTTTTTTATATCACCAGTTGGAGAATATTGGACAATGCTTTTGTAATAAAGAAAAAATATTTGCAGTTTTTCAGTTTTGTGATCTGTTGCTGGGACAGAAGGAGAAAGGAAAAACGAAAGATGAGCACTTACAGAATGAACTTGCCATTCTTCCGTATCGGAGAAGTGACTGAATTATGCTGGTGGGCAGAAGCAGCGATGCAGAGACGCACGGCCTTAGGCAGTAACTAATGTTCAGCTGGTATTTTGCATCAGTGAGTGAAAATGGACTGTGCAGAGTTGATACAATACTCAGGAATTTCCTTTAGAAACTTGCAGTATACTATGGTATGGTAAAAATCTCTTTGCTGTATGTGTTGGGGGTGACTTCTTGTACAGTTGGTTGAATTGACCATACTGTACATCTCACTCCTGTAAAAGTTCACCTTAAGTAGCCAGCCTGGAAGAGAGACAGTAAGACCTGACAGTGCCACTCAGAAGAGGAGAACTGAGGACATGCTGCAACATTTCTAAGACCAAATCTCTACTGATGGCTGTTGATTGTGACATACATTTTTAATATAATTTAAATAGATGACAAGCAAATTGCATGCTGAATTGGCCTCCTGTTTCTCACATTAACATATCCTTGTCTGCTGTAACAATTAAAAGGTAGTTAGGTTAAAGCCTGTATTATCTTACCATAATTATCCCAATCTTTCTGTAAGCAAATAAGAAGATACTCAGTAGCTTGGAAGTAGACAGGGAAAAGCCACAGTAATTTTCAGAAAGACTTTGTGTAATGCATTGCAACGCTACTATGCTGCATCATGTATTTTGCCTTGATTGTATTTGATACACCACAAAATATTTTGTAGAGTTTAAGCGTAGAAGGTGGAATGGTGGACCTCGACACAAGCAGCCAAATCCCCAGCTGCTATCAACTGGAGTAACTCCATCCCAGCTGAAGTACTAACCTGACTTACACCAAGTAAAGTTTGACCTTTAATGTGAAAGATTACGGCCTCATGTGGCAGCCAACCTTTCTTTCCCTGCATTTTATAAAATACAGATCTCCTTTTTGATGTGAGAGCTGTTATCTTCAGGTATCGCCAGGGGCTGCTAACCACCAAATAAACCTAAAGGTTTTACAGCTGATAGGTTCATTCTGTTCTTTAAAAAGGGCTAATATAATTCCCATTACTGTCACTTGGAGTTATGTATAGAGGATGCACAAGAAAGAAATTCTTGAAGTTAAGAAAAACAACATTTTTAATATGAAAGTGAATATAAAGTTATCGATGTCTTTTAATTCTTAAGCAACAAATACCGGACATACTCAGTCACAAAAATATTTTTTGTTCTTTCCAATGTTGCTCTAGTTACAATGTGAATTCGTTTAAATATTTAAATATGTAAATATAAATACATAATATACAAGTATATAAACACAGACATATAAATATGTAAACATCCAAACGAGACATAAATATAAAAAATATACACAGATAAATTTAAATATCTAAACATGCATACGTATATAAAATATAACCAGCAAAATATAAAGATGTAAACATGCAAACATAAATGTAAGTCTTCTGCTTGTATTTTGTAGTGTGCTTTCTTTTCAAATCCTTGCCTAATTTCTGATACTGTGATACCTGGGTTTTCTCCCTGATCCACTGGAAACAGGGGAGGAGATGATGGATGAGTGAGCACAGCTGTACCGATTCACTTGCCCTGAGAAGGGAACTGCTCTGTAGTGACTGCAGGCTGCAGGTTGGTTTGGGAGAAGAGGGCAGAGGAGTCTTTTACAGCAGTGTGTTCTGGAGGTGACAAAGTCATAGGCGTGTGTAGAGAGACCTGTTTCCACAAGAATTTGCTGCACAAAGCTAAATTCCTCCCCTCCGCCTGGTACGTTTTATTTTACACCTCTCCTGAAGTACTACTTGCAGCATTTGTATCAGGAATAGTGTGGCTAGCAGGAGTAGGGAAGTGATCGTGCCCCTGTACTCGGCACTGGTGAGGCCNTGATTCCTAGTTACTGTGCTGAGACACCATGGGCTGGATTTATGCATGTGATATCTAGTCAGTGCTGAGAGGCTTTGTCCTTCCAGAAGGCTTTAATTTTGTAGAGCAAGTGCTGTTGCCTGTATGGGAGACTTGCATGGGAGAAAGGCGTGCTTAGCCTCTCTCTTCACAGCCGGTTGTGTTTGCTCCGAGCGTGGAGATGGGCCTGCCTTCAAGCAGTAGCGCTAGCTGTGTGACAGGAGAGTGCCCCTTGTTTTGTATTGTCATGGAGCAAAAAGTCTCAGCTTGGCCACTTATTCCTCATTGCCAATTAACACAAACTTCTGATGGCGCAGACTTCTGGCTTCCATCTCCAGCCGCCTGTGACGGGCGGTGTGGGGGGCTCTGACCGGGGGGTTTTGGTGGGAAGGGGGCTGTGTAGGAGCCGGCTGAAACTGTTTCGGACTGGCCCCGGGCGGTGCGTGGCCCCTCACAGCCCGTCCGGGCTGCCTACCCCGAGGAGATGCCGAGTCCTCACTGCCCCATGCTGGGTTAAAACGTCAGGCCCTAGAGCCATAAGATCACGTCAGCTTTCTTCTGCAAAGTAAGTTACTCGCCTTTATTGTTGAAGAGAATGGCTTAAAGGGGTGGTCCATAAGGACTCAAATGTCAGACTTGAATAAAAAAAGAATACTAAATCGAGAACTTTTATCAAAATTTTTATGGCAGTTGTGTTGTGGCGGAGCTGACTCATTACTTTTTTCAGTTCACTTTTTGGAGTTTACTTTTTGTGAGCCAGCTAGTCTGACTATCCAGAACTCATGAGAAGAGCTCTCTGCAAAAAGAAAATATATTACTTGGAATTTTATTGAAATCCAGGTCATTGTGAGGGTGAATTTAGGCTTCTGTTTACTCTCTGTAAGGAGAGTGAGTTAGTCCTGGAGAGTTAATTAGGAGCCGTCTTTGGCGGTCCTCGCAATCTTGCATGCCCTAGCTCCCTGGGCATCTCGCTCTCTGCACTCAGTGGATTTGCTGGTAACCGTGGTCATTTGGAATTGCTCCAACCCTCTGTGGGCAATGCACCAGTCATTTTGGTTAATGCAGTCAGTCAGGGAACAAAACAGCCTGTTTTCCAATGCCACATACCATACAAAACATGAAATAAATATGTATCAAATTAATTAGTGGTACGATTCCAGTAGCAAGAGTGGAATTTGATCACGGGTGAACCCTGCAGTATGCTGACATCCGTATTTCCCTGATGTCAGCTAAAGGCAAAGGCTTAGGGATCAAACCTCTTCCCCCCCTCCCCGCCCTTGAGCAGTTCTCTATAGCCAGACTGTCCCATGGCCTCAGCCAGCCTGGGACTAGCGAGGCGGTGAGCAACGCAGGCGATGCGGCACGCCTCCGCAGGAGCTGCACCGATGGGCAAAGAAAGGCCTGAGCGAACGGGGAGGCCATCTGCGCGTGCTGTCAGTGGGGCGTGCTGGGGGTTGCGCTGGGCAGCTGCGCTGGAGCCAGCTTCTCGGGGAGCATCAGCTGCCTGCTGTCACGTGTCACCTGCGGCAGAGCCAAAAAACGATGCGCGTCTCCAGACGCTCGACCAGATGCTTTGGCCGTGAGATTGTGATTCCTCTCCTAATCAGATTTAAGCTATTCAGGTGTGTTTTGCTACAATGGATAACCTCTTAATATAAAAGCATCGCTATTTTGTCATTGTGAAAGAGGTTAAAAATGCTAGAAGATAATTATATACATTAAAAAAAGAAAAAAGATAAAAGTAAGGCTGTCTATCTGATTAGGAAGCTAGGTATCTTATTCTGCTAAAAAGTAACGTACTTCTGACGAAAAGGAAAGTATGGACAGATTATTTTAGTAATTTCATAGCAAAAGTTTAATCAGACAGCTGTGTACTACAAATTAGCTATGTTTTCCTGATTTGTGATCAACTGACATGATCACATCAGCTATAAGGGAACCCACCCAAGCTTTCAGGGTGACCTCACTGGTGTTTGGAAGGTTGGAGGTGGGAACCTGGTGGAATGCTCTGTTTAGAAGTCCTCCTCAGCGATGCACTTCTGCTGACGAGATGCAGTGCTGAAGCAGCAGTGTAGCAGTAGCTTTTTCAATCCCTTTCCTCTTCTGGTCTGACCAAGTTTGAGAGAGAGGTGTGTGGTCAGATGCACCTATGCTATCCCATAAATGTTGGAATCTCAGCAAATATATTGCCATAGTGCATATGAACACAAGGCTGCTCTGTTGCCAGACACTCATGATGTTGCTGCATTTACTGTTGAGTGAAGGCAGTAGGGGCATTGGCATTTCTGGCAAAGAAGATATTGGAATCAACATCTAATGGGCAAAACTGGAAGAATAAATCTGTCCTTGGTTTGCTTCCAGTGCAGATACCCACAGGGCTTATTTGAATGTGTGAATGTGACTGCCCGAATGTGTCTGCATGTATGTCTGTATTTTTCTTCTAAATTGCTGTTATATTTTGAGGAGAGAAAGAGCATCTGGTACATCGAAGGACAGTGCTATATGGAGCTTGAGAGCTGTAGCCTGTGAGTTAAGTTCCTCGCTGTGGGAGTCCACAGATTGTCCCTCCCTTGGTTGGGAACTCTGAGTTGCAGACCCATGTTTGCATCTTGGTACCAGACAGAACTGGTGGAATAAAACCACAAATTCCAGAGCTGCTCACTGGAAAGTCACAAGTGGGCTCAGAAATAGCTTCTTCAAAGGAAAGCGTGGTTTATCCATTGTTTTTCTGGGCATGAGCATGTGAAATTTAGGGTTAAAATGGGAGTCTGGTGATTTCATGCACCCAAAGCATGGTCGATTTATAACCCCCGTTCAGGCTCATTGCCCTCATTTTTGGAGTGCACAAAAAAGGCAGATTTTATTAAATATATTTTTCTTAGACGTCTTCTCTCTATACTTTTGAAACCTAAGCTATAAGTTTTAGCTATATACACAAGTGGTTTCATAAGGTTTCATTAGCCCATAGGAGGGCTTGGTGGCGGGAACAATGGAGCACTGTTAAACTTCGAGTGATGTATTGCCTATGTCAGTGTGAACATCTGTACAATGGGGGAAAATGTATGCGCTTTGGAAATGGAAGCTAATGAAATGAAATTACCAAGATGAAACATGAGCGATTCCAGTGAAAGCACATCCATCTATGCAGTGATGAATGCCTCCCCACAGACCCAAGTGGAAAACATGGCAGAGCAGCAGTGTGTTCCTCTCTGCTGCTCAACTACGGGTTGAACACTCACTGGAGAGCCACTGAGCTGCTGCCTTGGGAGCAACACTTGAATAATGAAAGAAAGCGAGCTGGTCATAGCAGAGGTGCATGTTTCTTGCTTTCTAGCAAGAAAGAAGAAAAAGGGAGAGCGGGAAAAAAGAGAGAAAAGAAGTAACTGTCTAGTAATGACTCAAGGTCTATGTTTTCCCCTTCACTTCAGTGAGATTTGGTAAGTTATGGTTTTCTACAGATGACTCTACTTTGAAGTTTTTTCAATTAAGTTACTTAATATAGAATAACCCCTGAGAGTATCTTGAGGTGAAGACAAAGAGAAACGTAGCATGCTCATATGCCAATATAAACCAACTAAAATACTAATACTACAATGGTTTGGGATTCTTTTAACATTATATGTACTTATTCTTTTCTTTCTATTCACCCCTATGTAAAATAATAAAAAAAAAAGCTAACTGGATGTAGAATAAAAAGGCTAATTATATCTCCTTCCCCCATTCCTGCCCTTACCCAGTCCCAGAGGAATACCGGGTACTGCAGGGGATTGCTGATCTATCCAGTCAGGCAGAGATTCGCAAAGCAGTGAGCGTGTTTAGTAGAGTTAATTCTTGGATTTCTAAGTTGAGCATGAAACATAAAATCATGGCTTACGTATTCTTACTGCTGCTACGATGGTAGTCTGAAACCCGAGAATTCCTTTGTGGCTCGCTCTTGTTAATACAGTAAATACAGTAGTAGGCAGAATTTCTGCTAGCACGCTGCCAAGTGTTTATCTGCAGTTTCCCAGTATATTTCCATGAACTTTAGGGGAACTTACTTTATAGTCCCAAGCCCATTTTGTCATCTGTTCCTTTCACTTTCTTATCTCTTGCTTTTACTTATTAAATCTTTTTTTTCTTTAAAAACAGATTAAAATATGCACAGGATTTAAAAAGTGTGCTTCCTTGCAATCTGTACTCTTAACATGCTTACATGTACACCTTATAGCAGCAACTAGAATCTTAATTTAAGTTGCTTTCAAGTTTAAGAAACATGAAAATAACTTCCCAAATGTGCTTTTAAATTTTTTAATATTCTGAAACATACAGCTGAAGCCCAGTACTAGGTTAACGGGTGTGGTAAAAGCTTGTACTGCGTCCAATGTTAAGGTCTTGGTATATTTGATTCATTTTTCAAGTTACTGAAGTGATGTGGCATGAGTATTTCTGAGAACAGAGTTTACTGGTCTATATTACTGGCAAATATTCCTATACAGCTGACACCATAGTTTATTGCACGTTATGGCTTTGATATTTACCATTGTCCCAGTACCTCTTCCTTTTTTATTTTCTGTCTTGGGAACATTGTAACCGATAGACTGGTTTTGTCAGCTCTTGGCTCACCTAATTACAGTCTTTTGAAACACTGTTATTCTAAGAACCTCCTCCAGGTATCATGTCTAGTTTTCCTGATTTGGAAATCGTTATTTACAGCCTTAAAACACAAATACAAATTCCTGATGTAGTTAATCAGTGATTTAGGAAAAAGCTGATAGCTCACATAGTTAAGGGGTTAGACTTGTTTCTGCAAACTAGATGCAATGCATTTGCTCAAAACTTCTCAGAGTAAAACTAGAAGACTGTTTGAAGAAAATATATAAAATATAGTGGGTGAAATGAAAATTTAATGTTGTCCGTTGTGTCATATCTTCTTTTTCAATCCAGAGTCTCTCAAACTTGTTTTGTCTCTGCCTTGTTTTTCTTATTTTATTTAGAACTTTTGTTATATGTTGTCCTTTACTATACTCTCACAAAATGCAGCACTTACTGTGTTGTTCTGGCCTGCAGACTTTTGTGGGAAGCACCTAGGGCATTCTGGCATTCTTCACTGTTGCAACATTGCTGGATGCTAAACCCAGTTTCTTTAGCAGAAAGTTTGAAAAAATCCAAGGCAGGCAGAGTGCCATCTTATTATAGGAACATGAGACTTTTCAGGTTAACTTCGGGGTACATGCCAATACCATCTAAGCTTTATTTAGGTACCACTTACTCTTTAAAATAACTGGTTGTTGCTTCTTCAGTTTTATGTCATCATCTTTTTATATCATAATCATCATTTATACAAAAGATTTCATTTCCATGTTATCTTCTTATCAGGAATTATCCCAACATAATTTTCTGTGATTGCCTCCATTTCTAAAATCTGTTATGACTTCATGAAGGTGGCAAGAAGGTTTTAAATACTGTATTTGTCAATAATAATGAAATGTGTTTTACTAACTTCTGTGCTTTGTCTTTAATCACTGTTCAGATTTGCAGCCACAACAAATCTTCCTTTTGTTCATGCTTCTTTCCTTTCTCATGCCTTTTTTGTCCTGTTATTATTAGATGGCTTAGGTATCATCTATCATCTCGAAAACCTGCTGATTAATTTTGCTCAATACATATTTCTCGAAGTTCTAATTTTCCAGAGTAAGAGCCCTTCCTAGAGATTCAGACTAGGTTTTTTTTTTCTGCATCTCTCCTCTCACCCTTTAATGTGGAGTGTATCATTAGTGGGTATAATCTCTTCCATCTCAGTTTTTTTTCAGTCATTTTCTCTCGTATTAGATTGTGCTTAACTGTTAATTTTTGGAGGAAGTTTTTTTTTTTCTCCGTTTCTGATTTCCCTCATGACCACTGAAGAAAAATGCAGTGTTCCACCTCACTTTTCCCCTTACTTGAGTCCCTTTCACTCTTTCTTCGATGTTTTACATGAATGATTCCCAACTCTTTTAGAGCCAATTTTTTTCTGCTACTGTCTTCATCTTTCTGCAGATTGATGGGAAGCGAAATAGAAGACAGCAAGGTCCTGACTCTGCTCTCTCATTTCTTGGCAGGAAAGATGCTTATGTGTGTACACAGACCTGGGCTGCAGTATTTTCTGCAGGAAGTTTATTTCTTCCTCCCGTGAGCAAAGATGCTGGAATAGATACTGAGCTGCGGAGTTAGTTACAGTCTCTGTAATGAATGCATTGCTCGAGGGACCACAGAAAAAGTTGCCTTCCCTTGCTCAAAGCAAGTAATTTCTTTCATGACATAGCTTGTCTCCCTACTCTCTAGGTGTTTATCTATCCTTATTCCTCTTGTATTATTTCCATATGTATGGTGGGCAGTTGTCCTGTTGTAATTTTTAGCTTTGTTTTCTGTCTTTCATGTGCACTTCAGCTTTCTTTCATAAGACCTTCTGTCTTTTTTTATAGTCTTAGACATTTGGGAAGTATTTGCTCCTTCTTCCGCTTGGACTTACTATTCCCCTAATAAGCTGCTTCTGTCAGTAGACATGTGTACGTACTCCTTGTTCATTAAAAAAGAAAAATCATTCCTGACTCAGCGTATGAATATCTGATTTACCTTCTTTTGTCCTGTCCGTGCAGTGCCATAAATATACCTAGGTATACCTTTATTTAAACAAACCCTTTCAAATTTATCTTTCTGTCCTTGATATAACTCTAATCTCTGGAGATTTTGTGCTTTTGGGGATCGGGGGGGGAGGGGTGTGTGTGTGGGGGTTTTTTTGTTGGGCTTTTTTAGTTGTAACCTTTGAGGACCGAAGTCTTCAAATGTTTATTATTAGATAGGATTAGCTAAAGGCCATTCCTGCTATGCATGTCTCAAGATATTTGCAGCACTGGATTCTGGTGACCTCATCCTGTAGCATGTTTCTTGCTTTCTTTATGAGAGACCTCAGTACCTGAACAAAATTGTATTGATTTCAGTAGAACTCACATGTATCACTTAAACGAGGTAATGGATTGTAGCTAACCTCACGGGTAGGAAAATGCCTGTAGAGAAATCGCAACCGGCAGGACATCAAATAAGGGCAAATACGTCTGTGCCATTCCTTGGACGGGGCTGCTGCTGCTTGCTGTAGGGCATGTCTGTAGCCAAGCAAGTAAGAGCTGTGGGTGGCAACAGCCTGGGGAAGGAACATAAGGGAAGAGAAGTCTCGGTCTCCAAAAGCCAGGGTGTTTTACAACAAGCTCTCCGGAAAGCTTTATTTGTCTCTGCTCATACAAACCGTACGAGTAAATAATTTCCTACCATGAGTTCTTACAGTCTTACCCTTTCCTGTCCTATTATGTTTCTGAAAAGGTTTGATGGCAGTACGTATTTCCTGTGATGTGTGGTAGGTAGTTTGCCAGTAGGCTGCTAATGGCAGGGAGAAGTAGAAGCTGGGGTCGCTATACTGGCATTTAAGCCTCTCTTATAAACATATGATGTTTGTAGTAGAACCACATTAAGATCGTGCTTCCTGGGCATACATTCCTAAATCCTAATAATATCAAGCCCCCTAAGGACTTCCTGAACCAGGCATTATATCTGTGTATTACTTGGTCTTCTTTTTCCCCTCACATGTGTCTGAATGCTTTGTAAAATCCATTTACAACTTTGGCATGCATACAATTCTGTTGCAAGGAGTTAAAGAAAAATTACTCACCTCGATGTCTTTTCCTTGTTGCCCTCATGCATAGGATAAAATCAGCATTATCTTTATGTAGGTTTTGAATACTTGAAATTAGCTGTACTGCAAAATAGATCTTTGAATGAGATACTAAATTATAGAAATTATGTGACACTAATATTTTTTATTAAAGATGTGGTCATCTTTAACCATTACATTTTATTTTTAGCCATATATTCAGCTTTTTTACGATTCTCAAAGCAGTGCATCCAAGTATTTTTTTTCTGGCGTGTTCAAAGTTTGTGGTTAAAATGTAATTGAATGTCTTATGGGGATATATACTGCATATTGCAGCAAGCATCCTTTGACAATAAATACTGTGCCAATGAACTATCTAACATGAAAACCCTTTTTTTAAATTCCATTTAGGAGAGATGCCGCAAAATAATTAGAATATTATAGAGTACAATTGCATTTACACTCGGTAAAATGGTTTTCCTAAGTGAAATTAAAGCTATTTTAAGTCTTATCTTTGCAGTGCACATAAATATGCCTCTCACATTAGCAGAGATCCCTGATTTTCATCAGGGGCTGAGGCATGGTTGCAGGGTGTGGTACTCCTTGCTGTGTTCTGACTGCAGCGCAGAGATTTTCTGTATTTGCTGGCAAATACAGAGCTGTGATGCACCTCACTGAATGTCCAGAGGGAGTCTCTGACATTATTTAAGTATGTATGTGCACTTTTCTGAGTTTTTAGCGGCTTGGTAGTTACTGAATAGACACCAAGGGACATATTTTCAAACTGGACTTAACCTCTGTCTATAAAAACCACATTTACTTCTACTGAAGGACATTTTTACATGCAAGTTGGGTAATTAAGAATTTAATCACCCTTTCTCAAGTGAAAATAATGTCTTCTGCAGAGAAAAAGAGGCAGTTTAGAGGTTTCATTCTAGAGAGCTATTTGCAAGCTTGATATAGAGTCTGAAATGACTTGTTTGCCTTAAAAATAACTGGATGGTAAATCTCTTGAAAATATGTCTTGCCAGGTATCCAGAAGACAAGGAGCCAAGCCAGAGCAAGTCAATGAAGTGCAGAAATGACCTTGTTTTATCCGCTAGCATACAGATCTGTCTAGCATTTGATAGGCATGTCCTAGCTAATCCATTTCTGTGGAAGTGATGTGCTGTTTTTAAATTCTCAAAATTATAATTTAATTATTTCAATTCCTGGAAATATCACTGATATAAAGTCCCTATTTTATAATCTTTTTTTGTGAAAGACACTCAGATTCGGGGGAATGGGAGAGATCTCAGGACTTAGACAATGGGCTTGTCTCTTTACCGGGGACTTGTGAGCAACTTGGTTTCTTGATAGCTCATGGCAGTATTAATCAGCTGGATATATAGATGACTTGTGTTAACTCATCGTTCATTGCTTCCAAGCAACAGCATGTGGGACTTTCAAGGACGTCGCAAGTTTTGCCTAAAATGTGGCAGTGTTACTTAGTTCATAGGACTGTACATAAAACTTATACTGACCTGCTACTTGTAAAAGATGAGTTCATCTTAGTTCATCTTAGTTATTTCAGAAATATGTCCAGTGGATAAAGCCAGACCTACTAACCTATGAATAGGAAGGTTCCCATTTTCAATTATCCCTCACATTCCCTGCAGAGATTCTGTAGCAAGCTAAGAGAAAAAGAGAGGCTTAATTTTAATCTAAAATGTATTTCAACCCTGGGATACATAGTCTCAGTTTTTTGTGCGGTTGGCAGTTTTCCCTGTCCTTAAATGTGTCACTGCGATCACCCAACTGATGGTCGTATACTTAGCTGCCCTTAAAGACAGTGACTCCTGCATTTAAGGAAACCTTTATTCCTTTTTGTTACCACAAAGCTAATATTGAAAGCCAGCTGAAAAAAACGGAACATGTACTGCTAAGGGAGAAGTGTGCTCTGGAGTGTTTTGCTATTGAATAAAAAGGCTGCAAGACTCAGCTGAGTTAGCTGTAAAGCTGATTTACAGTGTAGTGGATGACAAAATATAGCCCAGAATTATGCATATATCATTCATGTTGCATTCATTTTTTTCAAAACTGCCTTCTATGACTTCAGAAGATGATGGATATTGCCAGGTGCTTCTATAATTCAGAATATATGAAAATTAATTTGGTATCATGTTCTGACATTTGAGACCACTTCAGTATTGCAGATGCTAATGGTTACTTTAACTTTGTTGATGCTTGCATATAAGTCAGTACAACAAGATGTATTATTATTTGCCGTAATTAAGAACAGTTTAAAATTTTGTTGCTTGCTATGTTTCTGGTGGGGTTTTTTTGTTGTTTTTTTTTAATGAATTTTTTTTTTCTGTTGCACGAGAAAAATCTACTGAAAGCGTGGCATAGGCAAGGTGTGTAACAGCTGGAAAATAAGTACTGTTTATTGCTTTTGCTGCTTCGATGAGATTCACAGAGAGCAGCCCAGAAGGTGCCATCCCGGATTCCTTCTCATGGAACTTAAGCTTCTACTGATAGTGAATGAGACTGGCTGGATGAACTGTCTTCCAGTCCTCTCTTTAAGGATATATAGCACTGGCTTACATTTGCTTGAAATAAACTCATGCTGGTATGATTCATAAGAAAAATACTTACTGTGATTCTGATTTTCCAGCGCTAACCTAGTAGGGCCATAAATTAGTTTTAGGAAGATAATCTCAGGAACATCCAGTTTGAAGGTTGTGGTAAAAATACCTGAGGTTTCTGAAACGTACCTCCAGACATGGCACTGGCTCTTGAGTGAGTTTTTGTATGGGTTCTGGTTTTGCAAGCTTTTCCAGACTTCTAAGTACCTTGAAGTGAGATACTGGTCAAAAAAGCCTGGAGACCCAGAGCTGTCTATGGTGCCATTAGTGACCTCCTGGGATTCAGTTAGCTCTAGATCACAGCTCTGACTTCGGTGGCACTGTACAGCTGAGGAAGGTGTGGCTTCAGGTTAGCAAACTTCATTACTCAACTGACCTTAGATTCATCGAGTCATATTTTGTGAGTGTATGTGTGTATATTGCTTTCTGTCTTGCTCCGTGAATTTTGATCTTGTTGACTGATTTCAGTCAAATGTGACAGACTAGAGTTCTCCAGTGTACTTAAGCATTTACGCATTTGGGGACAGAAGGAAAAAGAAAACTTTTAAGTGGCCCCACAGGTGTCCCAGTGAAGAGGAAGGTTGTAAAGTGGACTCATATAGGAGAGAACCCCAGAGCAAACAGACTTTGTAAGTACCCCTACTGCAGAAAAAGCTTCAGCTGACCAGAAGGAAGTTTAGCAAAAAGCATACATCCATTGGAAAGCAGGCTTTGCTACTACGAAGAATCATGGAATTACTTATGTTTCCAAGTCTGAATCCTGTGAAGAACAGGGCATGCACATTGACAGGGAACTTGGCTTCACTTGCTCATTTTAAAGTTAGTCTTTTCTTTAATTAGAAGCATCCATTTGAAATTTTAGAAAATAATCACCGTTTTAAGACTTCTCTTTTTTTAATGTGACAAGGAAAGCTGTTCATCTGAAAAAGTGGAATTGGTTCTGTTGAACTGTGATACCAATTGTTTTCAGATAAATTCCATTCTGTGTGTGTGACATAATTAGTTTCCAAACTCAGTGTGTAGAAATTGCAAATAAACTTTCTGGTAATGGAAGATAGCAGTTTCTGATTGTAAGGGATAAGCTAGGTACTCTTCCTCAGGCTAGAGTCCTCTCTTGAGTACTCTTTATAGATGCATCTGATTTTTCATCTTTGAGATTAAATGATATATTAAATAAATACCATCTCTTGTATACAGAATGATGTTTGGTAGTGCTTCATTCTCTATTTATTGTTTCTGTAGTCATCTGAGATTGTAACACTTTGCTATAGTTCTTCACATTTCCCCATTTTTTGAACGTTCATATCGGAAATGAAGTGTGATATATCCATTTTGAGAATGGCTTTCCAATAGTTTGTATTTGCTTTACTAGGAAACCCAAAGTATCAGACTGGTTTTTGAAATCCATTGTATTACATTGCATACAGTTTTCTGGGAAGTCACAATACCTAAAATAGAATATCCATCTTATTGATGCTTATAGGAAATAACATTCTGACCCTTTAATAGGATTGGTTGTCTTTGATACAAAGTTTCTTTCCTAAAATAGCAATGAAATAATGAAAAATGGTTTGATACTTTCTAAAACCATATTCATCCTTGTAATTGTAGTGCATTGATAAGTATGAACCCTGCGTTCCAGAAGGTAATGGTCATAAAGGTGGTTTTCTAGAACAGGAGACAGGATGGCGGAAAAGAGAGGTACACTGTTGATAGCGAAGATATTCAAGGAGAAAGAATAGAAATATTACAAACTGCATATGTGGAAGTCAGATCCTTACGTGATTTAAGACAACGTGAGTCTGGTGAACTCCAGTATCTGGGGCATAAACGCATATCCAGACTCTTCTCTAGTTTGTACAGGAACGTTTTGACAGTTTTATTGCTAATTAGAGATAATAACACTAATAACTGTATGAGTTGCCCTTCACTGTATACATGTGAGTTCCTGGCAGGTCATTAGGGCTTAGCAACTGGAAGTTAGTCAGGAATATCTTTTCCTCTATGCTGCTTGCCAGTTCTGTACAGGCGTGTACTGAAAGATGGTTTTAGCTGAAGCTTTTCTAGTCAACCTATTCAAGTCGCAAGACCCTGCCATGAAGGGCTGCCTCTGGGAGCGTCAAATCTGAGGCACCGAGGGCTCAGTGCAACAGTCTTTTATTTCTTACTGTACAACTGTTTGGAGGGGGCAGGGGGGAGGTGAGAGAAATTATTTACAAGTTGTGAGTAAGCCATATCAAGAAGTGAAAAAAAGAGAGTTTCACAATTATTAGTAATCCAATTACGTAATAAGTGCTTGGTTATGAAAGAATGAGACCCGGCCACGTTTACTAATCTGAAGCAATTAATGATGGTCTCAAGTGATACCCATTTGTATTTCTCACTTAATCCATAAGAGTAATGTTTCTGCAATATAAAACATTTTGTAAGTGTGTTGGAAATCTCTGCATCCTAATCAGTAATGTGCAAACAGAGCTCTTCCTTTTACATCCCGTTTGGGAAGGGCACAGCATTGTATGAAAATTGCTGTTGTGCTCATAGTCTGGCTCTCTTCTTATTTTAAAGGTTGTAAATTAAGGTTAGATGTTAAAAAGCAAACAATTTATTCTGGAGGAAAAATGTTTTTTAAGTGGCTGAAGAATTTGGCCAGCTTTAGAACAGCTTTTCTAACAAAATACATGCATTTTGTAAGAAACTGTGATGTACTGTGTTTTCTGGTTATACGTGCCTCCAGGTATTATATGTTCTGAAGAAGAGAAAAGATTTACTTATGATGCCATTGGAATGACATTCTCCAAATATGCGTTTATGATATCAAGAAGATGGATTCTACCTAAATAAGAGTGACCTTAATAAGTTCAGCTCTATGCAAAGTTTTAAAGTGGATATCAGTGAAGCACTCATGTGTTAGCTATGTGCAGGCTGAACTGGGTAAGAGAGATAAAAACTTTATATTTGGAAGGCAATATTGATATGTCTTAGACCATGTTGAGACATATTTATAGCTGACAATATCTAGAAATCGGACTTCTATGTTTAAATGTAGTTGCTACTTGCAGAAACAGATTCTCAGTTATCCCACTATACCACCTGTAGTGGACAAATTTATTAGACTGTTTCTTTGTTTCTTATTTTATCCTTTTCCTCATTAAAATTTAATGAAAAGTTAAATGCAAAAGAGAACTACTTTACTGTTGTATTGAAACTGGTGTTTACTCGTCTGAGGCTGAATTTTTAAAGCTACATCTGTTCCTCTCTGGTTTGTAGACAGAACAGTCTCA
>VZTL01008834.1:2092-28572 GCA_013400535.1 Scopus umbretta
CCTCTGCCTGCTGGCGGGGAGCTGCAATGAGTCCAGTCCTGCCCGAAGACGCGCAGGTCGGGGTGAAGAAATGCTTCCCGGCCCGAGCGTGCCTTCGGACAAGTTTCTTCAGATGCTGTAATTCATTTCGGGGTTTGGGTGAAGGCGGTGATGAGGAGTTATTTGCATCTCGGCCTTAGAGGCTGCATCTTGGTGGGGTGTTCTGTGTGGGGGCTGGTCGGACTTGCAGGGTGTGCTGGTACCTGCGTTGTAGCTATCGGCTACGGGACCCTCTCTGAGGGGGGGGAAAGTGAAATCGGATCCCAAGCGCCTTTCAGGGGAAGGTATGGTCAGTAGCAAATGCAGATTTAAAAGCCTCCCAAATTGAAAAGGAGACACTTTCATAGGATCAGCAGGGGTCTCTACCCAAATGGCCTTTTATCTTCTCTAAACAGGCTTCATTCTCTCACCTCTGAAACATCATTGTGTTGGCTGGCCTCCTAGGGCTGCGTTTTGTCCGGGAAAACACTGAGCTGTCTCTTGTTCTTGATGCTAAGAAGAGGTGGATTTAAATGACTTCACTTAACAAGGTAGATTATTGATGTACTGAATTCAAGGAAGTCACTTTTTTTCCCTGTGCCGTGCATACGCATGTATGTATTCCCCCTCAAAATATACGAGCACAATCGTCTAAATGGTGGAGTCTCTGGTTAACGCAAATTAAGTCAGTATGATTGTACTGCTAAGTCTGGTTCTGGTGTTATAAAAAAATAAATCTAATACGATCATCTCAACACGTATCGTCTTTAAAAAAGCAACTCATAAAAATATACATGCTTACCTCGCTGTGATACACTAGCTAACTGTAGGACGAGACAGGGTTTCTTTCCAAGAATTATACCGATGATAGAAACTCGGGGACAATCTGGATGCCGGTGCACAGGGATGCAAATAATGTTAAAACTGTGTTTGCTATTAGTTGGCTATCTAAGGCCCCAAAGTAATTTAATGCAGTGAAACTGGTAGTTAAACTCTGAAAACCCTTTTCATACTGAGCTCTATTTTTATATGCTTAATATTTTGGCTGCCGTAACTCCCATCAAGCTAATGTGCAGCCTGTCCTTTGCTCTCCCCTGTAACATTATTACAGCTGTTTAAGATTAAAAACCGGTGGGAACAAACCTCCCCTGATTTTAGCAGCTTCTTTGCTGACCTTCTACAGTAGAACAAAAAATGTTATGACATGTGTCACTGCAGCCCGTGCTTCTCACTTGATTTTAGGGCAGCAATTTCCTAAGCCTGCTCAGGCGAGGCTGGGAGTTGCTGGCGCAGAACTACCCTCTTCTCCTCCGCTTGTGCAGGGCTGTTGGCGAGCGGCGGTGGGCTGTCGGGTGCCTGCTGCCAGGCGGTGGGTTGCCTGTGCCGCAGGACTGTTGGCACAGCGAGGATGCTCGGGGCGATGCAAACAGGTGCAGGGCTGTGCCTGGGCAGAAAGGAGGGGTGGGGGATTTCGGAAGAAGAGCAAGAGCGCTTTTGGTCTTTAATTGGATATAAATCTAGGGGCGTTGCCATGGATTTGGAGGGCGATGTGGAGGCAGGCCCCAAATCAGGACCTAGCGAGAGGAAGGTTTAATATTCCACCATTTAGGAGCTGCGGTTTTATTCAGTTTCATAAATTGTAGAGGAGGAAGCGGCCGGATTTAATGCTTCCCTTGCGCGCTCCCTTCATGCTTTGGTCCTTGCCAGTTGTGGCTCCCATGTCTGCAGATCCTGGTAATAGGCAGGAGGTGGTGTCACCAGCCGCTGGAGCGGGATGTGATTGTGGGAGAGGGCTTTGGAGGAAGGAGAGGTCTGAGCTGGAGGTGGGGAGGAAGCATCCAATGAGTGAAGGAGCAGGTGGAAATGCTTAAATAGAGTGAAGGTGAGAGGTTGGTTTGGGTGTGTTTTCCATCTGGAAAAGAGGAAATTGTAGACGGAGCCTCCATAAATGCAGGAAGGGAGGACAAGGTGGAGCCTCCAGAGCGGGCACTAGAGGAGCAATGGAAGAGGTAAGAGGAGAACCATGAAATTTCTGAGCCTTAAATGCCTGTGTAACAAATATGGAAGTTATGAGATAGAAAATAAATTCGATTTCTGCTGGAGCAGCCATCAGTGCTATAAACGAGATCCATCTCCTCCGTGCAGTACTTGCTTCCTGCGATACATTCTTCTTCTACCAGTATTCATGTAATTAGTCCAACAGCAATAAGGACTTAGTGTTTTTAATCAAATTGCATTATTTTGCATTGTTGAGAGCAATGAGGTGCATGTACGTCTGCATTGCGATATAGGCTGAAGCTATGGGAAGAAGGAGGATAAGAGAGATTTCTGACGCCAGCATCAGTCTGACAGTTGTTTTTGGCACTCACACCGCTGCTTTCTATTGATAGACACTTGCATGAGTGCAGTACCTGACTATTACCTTTAAGTAATGCTTTGTGTTCTTGCCCATGTAAGTGCTCTGATTTCATATATTAATTTATTCCTTGAATGGTACTACATAGAGCCGATGAAGATAATGTAATGTAGGTGACAACTTGGGAGATGCATTATTCACTGAATGTATTGGACAGCAGTTTGACAGTTTCTTATTTAAGTTTCAAATTAGAATTTGATACACATTTGTCTCGTAACAGGTATTCACTTAGTGAGAACACGTGTTGGGCGCTGCAGTGCAGAAGGATGTGTGGGTTCTTGGGTGTCTGTGTGTTACCATCCTGGGTGTTAGTTCTCCAGGAGTGGTTAAATATAGAAAGGTCATCGATTGTCTGACTTCCTCTATTGCACCAATTAATTATTACTCCCACTCCATTTGACAGTTCTACCAAAACCACAATTAATGACATTGCTGTATCTTATTATTGCATGTATTTCCTTTTACGCATCGGGGTATGGAGCGGTGTGTACGTGCACATGCTTGCACGTTTTTTGTTGTTTTTTTTTTTTCCCCCCGAGCAATAGAGGTGATCTGTTTACGGTTCTCCCCAAAGTTCGTCAGTGCTTCTTCCAAATTAACCAGAAACAGCCACACCACGATCTCTTACTCTTCCTTCGCCTGCCCGCGGGACGGAGGGCGCTGTGCTGTGACAGCGGCAGGAGGAGAAGCTGCTGGTTGATGCTGGGGTGCTGTGCCCGCAGCAGGACGCAGGTACTGTACCTACAATCACCCATAACCCTTATCTTCTTTTTTTGTTAGCTAGAGCACATGTTGACAGCGTCTGTATCATTACAGGGAGCAGCTTTTGGCAGCAGGCTGCATCCTTGGGAGACAGCAATCGCTCGCATCTCCGCTTGCCAGTGTGAGCAGCGGTATTACTTGTCATTGCTCAGTAGACTACATCTTAAACAGCCAAATACCGTAATTCGCAGGGAGCTGGAGCTTGGTGAATGAGCAGCTCGCGTGACAGTCCTGTGATATATTCTCCTGGGCAGAGGTGACACTCAGCAGCAATTAAAAGCTAAGTGCCCCTTTATGCTAAAATTATAACTAAATTGGTGGTCGTGGCATGATCTGGTCTGTTTGGTAGAGTTTTACCATCCCTGTTACCTGGCTTGTCTGACCTGGTTGATATTGCAGAGTAGGTTGTTGGTTGAAACAACTGGAGTTCTTTGGTTGGGAGGTGAAGGCAGGAAAAGAATGCATCAGTGAGCATTTTGTTTGGTTTTGGCAAGGTTTAACCCTCTAAGTCTGTAAGGGGTGTCCAAGGTGAGGACTACTTTTTGATAGTGTTGGGCAAGGTAACATCTCCGCCTCCAAAATGGGACTATAATACGTGCAGTGAGAGTTGAAAGGATTAAGCAATGCTTTGAAGATGAAAAGCATTGTTAAGTGTTTCTGTAACTTTGAGAATGCATGTTGATGTTTCTAGCCAGATAGTAACAAAAGTTATAGGCCCAGAGGGCCTTGAATATTTTTGAAGGCAGCTCTGCCATCTTAATCCTTTCCACTTAACTCTGTGAAGGAAGCACAGCCCTTTCTCACTATCTGCTACTCATCTTGGAGGCTGCAAGAAAACAAAAATGCATTTTGACTCTTAAACCAGCAGTTTGCTGGTCATTTTTTTCCTGTTTTTGTGGGTTTTGGCGTTTTTTTTCTTTTTATATTAATACTTGCTCAGGTGATGTAGTGATGTGTAAAATAATAAACGGCATAGTACAAGCTTCTCCAGGTTGATTGGCAAACATATTATTTATTTATTTTACTAACAACTTGTCTGGCCATATGCTTTTCGAGAAGAACAGATTGTATGCAGAACAGAATGACATGGAGATGTCCAGAGGTTTATATGAGGAGGATGCCCTGACACTGTTGTTCTGAAAAATCCACATTCTTTGAAGATTTCGGGGTGATGGCAAAGAGTTGCAGTCACCAGAACTGTCCATTTATTTTGAAATCACTGCTGACAGAATACAGTATTTTTTTTTCTAATGGGATGGTCTTCTGGCTGACAGTGGATTTACGACTTAGAAGAGAGAAATCCCATTTGGAGCTGCACTGCAGACGAGTTGAAATGCCGGAACCGTGGTTCTCCATCTCTGAAATCAGGGGTTTCACACATTTCCCCACTTCTTTCTATGGGTATTTATGAATAAATCTGTTGGTGACTGCGAGGTACTTGCGCAGCAAGTGATGTAAAGCACCACAAGTCCTCCAGCACTGGGTCTGAAACCTGGACCACTGTGGACCCTTGGCCAAATGACAGTGTGGAAAACTGCTTCCTTTTTTTTTTTTTTTTCCTTTTATTTTCAGGTTGTTGCCAGCTTGTGAAGCTGAAAAACAGTAGAAAAAAGTAAGGAAGGCTGATAAATGTTCGACTTTTTTTTTTTTTTAAAGTCATTATTTGGCAGTAGTGCTCACTTTAGTAATAATTACAGAGTAAAAACCAGTGGAGTAAAACCTCATCTGTTTTACATGATTATGTGTTGGTTTGAATCCAGCTACAGCAGCCTTTTTCAAGGCTCTCTGAAAGCCCAAGACTGCAGCAGTTTTTCATCCTGTTCCACACGGATTCTTTTTTTTTTTTCTGGCATGAAACATTTCAAAAAGATAGAGAGAGGTCGTGGTGGAAGGGCAGTGAAAATGGCTGCGTGTAGGAGACGGAATCTGAATTTTTAATTAGGCTTTGAGTTGTTTCTTCAAAGTGTTGGGACGTCGTTAGTGATGTAAGTCTTGTTGCATTAGTGAAGACTGACATTTCACTTCAAACGGGGAGAATGCAGCTGTCCTGTGCAGATAAAAGTTGCCGAGTGTGGTGCAGGAAGGTGGGTTGGAAGATAATTAGCTGTCCCCTGCACTGCTGCGACGAAGGACCCTGCCAGTCGTGGCAGGGACCGGAGGGGTTATTAGCAGCAAGAAATCCAAGTATGCTGTGAAGTGATGGGGAATCTCTCAGCTGTGGCAGTGTTGATAACACGTATGTTAAGAAGGCACAAAAGTAACTGCAGCCTGTGTTAGCCCACTTTTTTTCTGGCTGAATTCAGCAGAGGAGGAACTGTTTGTGCCTGACTATCTGAATGTAGCAGAGAAGCTAGCCTAGCTTGGCCAGGCACCGGTGAGAAATAATGTAATGCTTATTGTCAAACAAAATCGAGTGCCTCACCTTCTTGCAGACAGAAAGGCAAGGTATGTTTGAGAATGAAAGGAAATGTGAAGTATTAAAAGATATTTTTTGTGTATATGTTTACCAGTTATTTTATGTCTGTGGATAAAAGGCAGTATTAACAGGTTTTTTTTTAACAATTATTGTTTTCTTTTCATCAGTTGTTGGTGAAAAATTAGCAAAGGAATGATTGGAGCCTTGTCAGTATGTGTGTGGAGATGCCCAGCTCTAAGGAATTATCCCAAATTTCTGCATGTCCTTTGTCAGGACACTGCATAGTTTGAACTGCTTAGGCCTGGGATACAGGGCTACATAAGTGTGAACCTGGCTCTCTGTGAAGCCTGCTCACAGCAACACGTCATGGGTCAGAGCTTATGGGGGCTTTGCTGGGGACCTCAGTGAGGGTTGGATAATGTCTCAGGAATGATTTATTTTCATGTAGTTGAATAGGAAAATATTAACTTGGTTGGTTGTTCTTTTTTTTTTCTTTTTTTTCTGTACATGGATAATATAGCTTAACAATTGAAATTTAAGTAACTTATTTGATGTATCAGCCTTCATTTTGTAATGAATTCTGCTGAGGTTTTGACTAATATCTATACTACCTCTTCTTGTGTCCTAAGCTTAATACAGAATAAAGCGTAAAATTATGAAGTGTGGAAGGACTGCATTCTGCAGTTATTGCTTTCCTGTAGTTTATTGTTGTTGAATAACGTGTGATGTTAATGAAATCTGAAAGGATATCCTTGTACTCTTTTTTCCTGTGGAAAACAGAGTGTAATAACATTGATACTTACCCAGTGTCTGTTGTGAAGATGTGCCTTTTCTAGTATATAATAGAATGCATGCTAAGTCATTGCTTGAATCTTGCATTATGTGTTCTTCCCTGCTACAGATTTCCATATGATACTGTATGTCTAATTTAGCAGAGAAAATCTGAGTTGACTTTTGAAATAATCATGATGCCACAAGTCAATAATACTAATTTCCAATCCTGTGAAAAGTTTTAATGGAGTTGTTTTTATCAACTGCCCGCAAGGTCTCTGTAGAGTCTCCCAAGTGATTTTGCAAAAGTATAGTTGCGCAATTACAAACATTAGTAAAACCAAACTATTACGTCTCCCTTTACCAACTTCTCAGCCAGAAGCAGCTGATAAAACCAGCTTTTCACTAGTGCTGTTTCCCTTTGAGCACATGGTTTTGCTCAACTTTGACTATGTGATTTGAGGCTGGAACCACTCTACTAGTAGAGCAGAAAAACCCTAACACCTTTTTGAGAAAAGCTGCAATTGTACTTTCAGCAGTTCTGTGGAGCTCTCTAGCCAGTGCTTTTTGTCCAGTTTTGGCCATCCTTTGCACATACTCCTGCGATGCAATAAGAATTTTTGGCTATGCTTATGATGGTCACAGGTGGGAATGAGGCCAGGGAAAAAGGCTTTAAAATAAACACATCTGGAAGTTGCCATAGAGGTTTCTAGAAGCTGGAACGCCTTAAGTGGAATTTCTTGTGCATTTGCCCTGACAGGGTTATGAGAGTATTTTTGTGCCATTTTTTGTGGATTTCAGACCAGATTGTGTTTGAGGGTGAGTTCAGCTTGACGGCAATGATATGACGGCACAGCAAAGGGCTGGGATGCTCCCATGACCTCCTTGTCTCTGGCTCGGTCCCTGCTTCTCTTGCTTTCAGCAAAGGAAGTAATAGAAGTATTTCCTCTTGGGCCATGGTTTCACCTGAGTAGCAGTATTGAACAAAACCCAGGGAGGTATTTGTGGTGGTGGCATGGAGGGGAGAAGGGACAGACTCCCCAAAATAGCTGTAGTGGGAGCTTATTTGCTTGGAGCAAGTCCAGGCTCTGCGCCAAGGCTGGAAAGGGCTCACCAGCCCGTGGGAAGATCACGCAGAGAGCCAGGAGAGCTCTTCGCCTTTTATTTGTTGGAAAATAAAGGAATGCCAAATCGTGTGGGTCAGGAGTGCAAGATTTTGTCATAGCAGACTTTCCTTTTGTGTGAGGGTAGCATTTGGTACTGAAATGAATGGCAAGTTAGCAAAATATCTTGGTTTTAACCAAATAAGCATCAGTCTTCACCTGTTCTTTCCCACAAGCCATGTTAGCACAAGCAAGATCAGCTTGTGATCATGCAGTGTGATCACTGCATGCTTGTGGCGGATCATCGTTTCCTCTCTTTCCCCCTTACCATGTGGTGGCAGCTGGCTGTGAAAACCTGTCCAATAGTGCTACAGCCGCAGGGAGAGGTGTTCAGCACATCCAGACCATGGTGTGGTCAGTGGTGATGGCAGAGCTCTTCTTGGGTCGGGACCATTCCATGTCTGCTGTGTGTCAGGTCATGTGCTACAGTGTAGGATGGTTCAGCTTGCTGATGCATCATCCCGAACCTGGTTGCTGCTTTGGGAACTGGAGAAAGCCCAAGTCCCTGGCAGTGACCGGTTGGTTTTGACTTGCATTAGTACTATTTTGCCTTGAAACCGCAAGGAAGAGGAAAACCAGTCGTGTGATGCTTTTCAGGGTGAAGTAGGTGCTGAGATGTTGTATGAGTTGGCAAGCATCAGGTGAGGAATGCTTTTTGGGAATACTCTACAACAGCCGCCTTGGTATGGCTACAGAGGCACATGCTTTGTTGGAGCAAAATTAAGTTTGCCTGAATTGTTTTCTTTCAGTGGTAGCCTGTCCGTTGCAAATCAACACATGGGCAAAAGTTGATGGAATATTGGTACAGAAGAAGGTCGTCCTCAGGATATTTTTATTGTTTTGTTCATGGTCAGTGAACTAGCACGTTATTTTACCTTGTTTTTTCCAATACCAAAGTCATGTGGGGTTTCTGACTTTTGATTTTGGAGACTTAAACACCATTTGGAGGAAAAGAAAGAAGCAGGATCTCTCATTGTTGCAAGGAATGTAAAATGGAGGAGGAAAGGCCACTTCAACTCAGTGGATCCTAAATTGCAGTTCAGTATTTTGGTAGCAGTGGAGGCTGAAGCGGGCAGCTGGTCTGCAGGTTCAGCTCTCAGGTGACAACAGCTGGCATTGTCAAACCCTCATGGACTGGTGTATTTTGGAGAAGCCAAACCAACATTTTAGAGGCAGATTTTTTGTGTTGTATGGAAAGCATACAAAGGATAAAATAAAAGGATATTTAATTTGAGGATAATACATTTAACAATTTTAACAATGAAAGGATATTTAATTTAAATATGCTACAACTGCGGTCTAGGTAGTTAGACTTCCTTGGGCATATTGTTTGCTCAAAGAATTGTGTGTAATGTGAACTTCTTAGTTGTCTTTCATTTATTTTGCCAGTGGCTATCCAGGACTCCCAGGTACGATGTGGGATTTATTCCCTTGGTCTGGCTTGGTGGATTTCAGCTACAGAAAGCAATTTACAGGGAAAACTGCACTTTCTGGTGCAGGCAGGAAGACAGGAATAAGTACTGAGGTTGGCTCATTTGTCACATTGTCCAGCAGCAGTCAGGCATCTGTTTTTAAACTGTAAATTTCAAAGTCTTTGATCTGTTAGATTAAAATTAGAAAGTGTTATTCCTGGATACACAGTCTCTTGTGTCTTGCTTGTAGGAGATCATGATTTTAAAAAAAAAAAAAAAAACTGGAAAAAAGTTAATACTCAAATATGTTGCAGGAGGAGGATGGAAATTGCAAACTTTTCAAACTTTTTTAGCTTTACATTAGCTTCACCAATGTCGAGGTCACAAATATGAAGCTAACGCCACTTAAGTAGCCTACTTTCTCTTGTGAGTTACTGCTCAGTAGTGTAGTTTGGAAAAAAAAAAAAGTCTTATTTTTTATCCTTTATTTTTGACTGAAATTAAACTATCATGTAAAATTATAATATTCCACCTCTTCTTTTGGAATTCTCCGCTGTTGTATTTTATGTAGCCGTAGATGATTTTGGTAGCTGCTCTGAGGGATATGCTTGATGGTCTCGAAGTTCTTAAAATCAGTTAGCTGAAGATCCAGCTGTTCTTGGCAGAGGTACCTGTGCTGTGCTGAGCTTGCTGCTGGGACTGCAGGATTTTTATTCAAAAAGTTGTGTTCGGTTTTTGACCTTTTAGTTATCAACATACTGATGGTACTGTATTTCCATTAAAACTGCTGGATGCAAAGCCAAAATGAAAATAACCCAAACATAACCATAAAAGTAGATAACTAGCTTAATAGAAATGGCTAGTCATTTATTTCTGTTTGGTAGGAAGTTGAATCTAATGAATTTTAAAATAGTGATTCACCATGATGTCACGTAAATTTAATTTTACCTCCCCCTTCATATTTATGTATTTATTCAGTAAGTTGTTGACTGTAAGTCTAGAAATACGTTTAAAAAAATACGTTCTGGTAATTGCAACCTCAGACTTTCAAACACCGCTTTTTCCTATGTGTCCAAGAATAGAAAGTCAGCCTCCAAAAATAAGTGAAACCCAACATACATTGCCATGGTTTTCAGTGCTCGAAATAGAGGATTTCTCTTTGAGGAGCAGAGGTGCAGCAGCTGTTTTGACAAGGGAAGAAGACTTGGAGTCAGGACAAAATGAATGCAGACCTGCTATGTGAAGGCTTGTTTGAAAAGTCAGACCTGCTGAGTGTGCTCCCTGCTTTGATTGTGTCATCTGCATGATTTATTAGAGCCTGAAAATTCATGCTAAAGAAGAAGAGGAAGACTAAGCAGCTAGAAAGGGATAACAGTCATTAAAAATTTTAGTAGAGAAATGCATTGTTTTGGGTTTCCTTGAAAACATAATGAAAGCTGTTGTGTTTTCCGATAGATAGATATACATATAGTGTATATCTATGTATGTCTACATAATAACAGGTCAGGCTTATTCCAGGCTCTCATCTGTTTTTATTAATCCATATCTTGGTGCAGCTTTGATACAAAAAAATGTTAATGTGTGTTCAAGGCTTTTGACCCCAAACCTTGACCCATCAGGAAATGTAGGGCGTTCCCATGAAGTTGTAGTTTAGGCGCTCTTGTGCAGACTGAAGGTGCAGCAGAGCTGGGTTTCTGCTACCTTCCAGCATCACTTCACCATTTCCTGAGCTCTTGTTTGCTTGTTTTGTGTCTTTTTTGCCGTTCCCTGTCTCCTTGCTTTCCGGTACCACCAGCGTGCTGGAAGCAATTGCCCTGCCTGTGGGCATCAGATGAGCACTTAGCCCTCCTCTGTGCAATGTGTGTGGGGCTGAGGTGGTCGGTTCACAGCCCTGGCATGGCAGATGGACACACCTCTCCGTGCAAGAAATAACATGATTGTAACAGATTCCCTGAAATTTTGTGCTTGGTAGAAGATATCCCTGAGGGACTGGCAGGACGATGGATGGACGCTTAGGGCTGCGAACGTGTGGACCTGAAGATCTGCAGAGCACTGTCTGCATGACAAAACCCAGCAGTTTTGCAACCATACGTTTGTCCTCTGTGTATACAATGAGGAGCTGGATTGGGTTTTTCCCACTACTGCTAGCAGATGACATTTAATTTTAATACCTAAAACAGATTCACAGCCTTTTTGAGATTCTTGCTCTGAAATAAGGTTAGAGCCAGTGTTAGCTTTGGGCCCAAAGTGTGGTTGCCTGCATGTCCAAAAATATATTTAAAATGTTAAAACCTTGCTATATCAAGTCAGTGGGCTGGCAGTGTGGCTAGCTGCAGATCCTGCAAAGCCTGGTATGTGAAGCTGGCGTACAGCCATACCCACACTGGTGAAGATTGTCAACTTGTGGCCTTGCTTTGATGCAGAAAGAAAAAAGACATTCTTTTTTTTCTGCCTTTTGGTGGACAGAAAATAACTTGCTGGCAGGAATTTATATCTACCTGACATAGTTATTCAAAGTCTTGGGAGATGCTGAGCACCTGTGGGCAAAGGAAATGGAGGAAAATGATGTAGAAAGGGGTATAACTGAGAAAGCGGGTAAAGTGGCTGTTTACTGCTTTGGTTTTGAGGAGAGCAGGAGCAAGTGCTCAGGAATGGCAGCTCACCAGTTCATCCTAATGCCATGATGGAAGAGCAGGATCTGATCAAACTCTCTCTTTTTTTTTTTTTTTTTTCCCCCTTTTTTTTTTTTTTTTTTTTTTTTTTTTTTTTTTTTTTTTTTTTTTTTTTTTTTTTTCCCCCTTTTTTTTTTTTGGTTTGTTTTTTTTTTTTTTTTTTTTTTTTTAAAATTGTTAACCTTCCTGTTGCCAACCCGCTGGAGCAGAGCTGCTGGCTGCTGCTGTCCCTGAGCATCATGTTTGGTGCAGGTACACTGTCAAGGCTTGAATCGTCCTTTCCATTTTATCCCTGAACAGAGCTGAATGCGGAGTGGTCATGGTCTGAGGAGCGTATGTGTCACCAAATAAAGAAATAAAAGCATTAAAACATGCAAAATACACCTTTGGCTGTTGTTGCGGGTACCAGACCTACTTGAGTATTACTGCAGAGGAGTTGTGAAGCATTCCCAGCTACTCGTTTTAAACCCCGGTTTTCTAGTAATAGACTTAAAAATCTTATTGTGTAGTTGAGTTAGTGACTGAGTCTTCACTTTATAATCTCTTTATAAAAATGTATGCACATTAACAGGACGTATTTAATAGACACACTGCCTAGATGAAAGGGTGCTTTGTGGAAGGAGGCTTTTGTGCGTTTCTGGATCTCTCAGCAATTCCTGCAGAGCTTCCCAAGTCTGGCTGACACCGAGCGGCAGAGGAAAAGACCTTCTCGCTTTCAGCTTGAATGGAGAATAATGGGGAGCGAGATTGGAGTGGGGGAGGGAACCCTGCTCCCCGACGCAAGGCGATTGGTATGGACACTCACCAGTTTAGTTCTTCCTACCCCCAGCTGGGGCTTTGCATTTGCAATGAGCTCTGTGCTACCCTGGCAGCACAATAGCGGTTTCCCAGCCCGGTGAAATGGAGACAACTTTTCTCAGCCCAGGTAGTCCCTTTATTTGTGGTTTGGTCCACTGATCAGGTTTGTCTGTAATGACCACTTACCAGAACAGCCTTTGATTTTTTTTTTTTTCCTTTTTTTTTTTTTTTTTTTTTTTTTTTTTTTTTTTTTTTTTTTTCTTTTTTTTTTTTTTTTTGCTAATTGAGATCTGATGTTATCTTTCATCTTTTATTTAATCCGTCAGCTGGATTTGGGTCTTTATTTTCTATCTGTGGTGTACCACAGATTCTTGGCAAGAAAAAGGTTTTCTTTCTCAAAAACTAAGGCTGCAAGGTCACAGATATGTTCAGTTTGACCTGTCACACGTCTTCATGACAACAACAATCTAGTGGACATCTAATTAACTTTCCACTAGTGAAAAGAACTAAGCTTCAACAAAAAAATCCTCAACTTCTGTGATAAATACATTTCCTTTTGCAGTTGCTGCTAATTCACATGCCCTGTGGGGTTACAGAGAGCTTCACCTTAGTCCTATTGCAAGGACCCCAGAAAATGTATTCCAGTTTGGAAACATCTGAGCAAAGATTTACAGAGAGAAGATTATTAAAAAAACCACAAACAAACAAAAAAGAACCCAGAAACAAAAGACACATACTTTTAATTAGGATGATGAAGCTGGACAGATGTGATGGGGATCCTTTGGAGTAGGGTTTTTGATTTGGTCAGATGGTCTGTCCCTGGTGGGAAAGGTAGGTGTACTTTGTGTATTGAGTTATTTCTTGATGGTTGCTGTGCAAATACTGCCCGCATATTTCTAAGAAAACGGGCAGATGAGGAAGAGCTGGGGGCTGCTGGTGGTTGGATACATCCAAACAGATGTGTGTTGATAGGGGTAACTCTTGCAGTGTACCTCACCTCTGCTTCTTGCCTTGGACCCCAGCCACCTGTCTTCATTCCGATTCCTCATATTTACCAATGGTTTTTCAGCTGCGGTCACAGCTGGAGACTGCATCATGTCAAGAAAGAGCAAAAGTAGGTCTGTGTCTGGCTTGAGTTGAGTGTCTGCAGGTTCTCGTGCAGGGTAAAGCAGTTGGTTGCGCGGTGGTTGAGAGCGAAAGCTGAGGTCTGTGTTACACCCAGATACCTTCAAAGAGATATGAAGGTATTAAATTGGAAAATGCTGCAGAGGAACATGCATGGCCAAAATTAAAGTGAATCAGGGGTGAAAAGCAGCGGGCTGGGCTCTCCCCATGTTCCTGCATGACTTGAAAGCACTTCTTGTCTTAGGATAAACCGAGATATGCATTGGTGTCATTGTTGTGACTGAGAATTTGTCTTGAGAATTGAAAAAAGCTTTTTGAGACAAATCACTCAACACCTTTTTGCCAGCAGCCCCAGCACAATCATGTGGCCTTTCTCTGCATAAAACCAAAATGAACAACCAGCCTGTTAATTTTTGGATGAAGGCATATTACCTTTCCAGGTGTGCTTCTAAACTGTTGTATTTCAGGTGCCACTCACTTTCCTTGATCTCCTCTTGTCAAAGAAAAGATCTCACAGAAGTGATAGTAAGCTCCAAAATCCTTGTTTTAATTCCTTCTCTTAAGACGAGGCTGTCTATCTTTCCCTGGTAGCCTCCCATTTAACTCTGTGTTTAACAAAGTGCATTATGTGAGTGTATGTGGAACCTTATGGTATCTGTTTCTCTCTACCTCTTTTTTTATCAAACAGAAGAAAATCTGGCAAAGGACTGAGGCATCCCTAAGTCATTGAGGTTTGGTTTTTTGGGTTTTTTTTTTATAAATTACCTTTATTTACCACACATCTTAAGGATAAAAGCTTCCTAGTTCATGAAGCTTTCCCATATTTTTTGAGTACTGGCCTTGCTTCATTAGATAGAATGAACCTGGAACTTCTAAGAGCATGTGGTTGTACTGTATTAATTTAAAAAAGGAACGAGGACTTGTGTCCTGCAGGGTTAAGAAACTGGAGATGGCAGCACAGATTGCTGGAATTAGGAATTAGCCATTCCCCCAATAATGTGGATATAGATAAGTTGGCAGTTTTCTACCATAGGGTGTCCCTGCTCCAAATTTCTCCTGATTACAGTTTCTCAAAGCCATGTCATTACTAAAATAATCAGTTAGATTGAGATTGATCTCATAGATAAGAACTGTATATTGCAAGGTGGTGTGAAAATTTTACGTTCAGAACTTGTGGGAATTAGTAACTTCTAAGTTGGAAACTGAGCACCACGCAGTCACTCACTTGCTCATGCACCCCCCCAGTGGGATGGGGGANTATTGGCAGGAACTCTGTCAGGAGCATGGAACGGGGATTTCCCAGCAATCACCGGAGCAGTCTATTTTAGCACATAGCATGTGGGCTTAGGATAAAGGTTCATGTTAACGTCTTGCTAGTTTCAGATGACTAAACAAAAATACATGCTGCATCACTGCAAATCTCACCTTTCACTAAGCTTTCCATGCACATGGGCTTATTGCACAAATGTGAAGTTACCTGTAACCTGAAAGAGCTGGTTGAAATTTGTCATGTTTGTGAATCTGGTATCTTTGATAAGGGTTTTTTTTGTGGCATTACCAGTCAAGTGCAACTCTTTTGTAATAATGAAATTCAGCAAGGTTTGAACTGTTATTGCAAAAGCAAGAGGTAATTGAGATGTTAGTTTCTAAAAGGAGGTATTTGGAGTAGATAAAGCACCTGAAACTTCTGTGGTTTGATTGCAATCCCCTATATGATTATCTAATGCTTTTCTATCCTACTTGCTTAGTGAAATACTTAGAGAAACGAACACCATGTATGCTGTACAGTAGTACTGTGAAGTATAAAAAGCATATACATTCTGAAAGCTAGTGATTTATTTTTTTTTAAATTCATTTATTTCAATGCATATTTGCTGCAGGTTTTGTGGTGTTCACATTTGATCTTCAGTTTCTTTAGGGGAGAGTTAAACATTGAATTGAAAATAAGGTTCCTAGTTTGTCAGATGAAGATTTCTCATGAAAATTTTTTTTTTTTTTATTGTATAGCTACTGCATGCTTTGCCGACTGCGATAACAAGTATTCATTTTTTTTTTATCAGAAAAAACCCCGGTATTATTGTTATTACTATTTTATTTTTGGTGACTAAAAACTGAAACAGGAAATGACCTGAGACACAGTTTCCATGACACCCTCTCACTTGAATCCCGTTTTCAGGAAGATGAAAGGCCAAAGCATTCTTTTGATAGTGAGCAGCTAATTGGGTGGCTGATAGAGGCAGGTTTTTCTATGTGGAAAAAATAAAGGAGAAAAGAAGTGCAACAGCTGTGTTTTGGTGCATATGTATAAACCCAGATAAAAATGTCCAAGGACAAGGAAATACAGTGGTACCTTAGTGAAAGGAAAATCAAGAATCTTTGAAAACATAAATGTGGCTTTTTAGGGGTAGATTGTGTTTAAAATAGAAATCTACTGGAACAAAGGTATTAATGGATTTGTGAAATCAGAACAGAACATCTTACTCTGTGCAAAATGTGGTGTCAGTTTTTGTTTCTGTCTAGGCATATCCCAAGTAAATGGCAATGTGCTCAGCTTTTTTTGCTTTTTCCTTTGCTTGGTATGTGCCTACCCAGAACGATGTGTGGTTAGGGCAGCGTGCAGCCAGGACTGCTGTCACTGCAGCTCATCTGAGGGCAGTTCATGAACTTCTTTGGTTTTGATAATTGCTTTTGCTCCTTCTCTAATATTGTGTGTTAACAATGTCACAGTGCAAAAGTATAATGTAGAAATTTGTGGGTTTTGAATATAGACTTAAATCTGAGAAGTCTCTTCTGCTGATCATGGGGATGCTGATCAGGGTGTTAACATACAAGTAATCTCTGCAGTGACCAGTAACCTTCTAAAACATGGCAAAGATGATAAATATTTAAAATAAAGTGCAATACTTAGCACGAGGATTTTGATAAATAGTTCAAAATCTCAGGTAATACAGCAGATTAAATGCTAGATATTCAGACAGTTTTAAATTAAGTTTATTTTACTTTCTGGGACTTGATGTGATATGAAGTAGGTGCAGGTTCCCTATACCCATGTAACTGGATAGAAGAAGAGAGTACAGATCATACAGTCGTGCTTTGTTCATTTTTCCCTCTGCTGTCCCACTTGGTTTGGGAACTCCAGATGTCTGAACAAATTATTTCTCCTCCAAAAGTGGGTGTTTTAAGTTGATAACCTTATGAGCCTGTTCCTGATTGGTGTCTGGCGTCTATTTTTGATTTGAGGGACAAGTCCTGAGGAAATCCTAATGACTTGTAGAGGAAGATGTGACTGATGAGGGTGCAGTTTCTAAGTAAAGTGGTAGTGTTTGCTTCTGCTACAGCATCTGTAAGTGTTACAGTGGCTTAAAACATAGGCAGTGTGCTACAATTGATGACTACTTTTGTTTATAATCTGTTAGTAAAATTGCCCTATCCAGATATAAGTAAGAAACTAGGTTTTAAAAGTTCCTGTTTTAATTTCAGGAAAATGGAAGGTGCAAAGGACATCTTAATTTGCAGTCACTGAATACAGTCTCGTATTTACTCCAGTGAAGTAGGGAGCAAGTAACTTTGAGTTGCGGATTCAGACACAGGTTGTGGTTAGACATGTTGGCAAATGACAGCACATCCAACCTTGTGGCTGGCTGCTGTGCAAGGAGGACATCCTTCTCTGGGCACACGCTCCTGCCATATCAGGCCGAGGGTTGCAGAGCAAGCTTATGAGAACCTGCTTTATTTCAGTGAGGATCTTTCAGACTGATTCATCCTACAGCCTAATGGCTTAGTTCCAATAGCAAACCATGTATTCAGGAGGGTTACAAAAGTGGTTGAACTGATCCTGCTTGTTGAGAGGAGAAGGTCTTGCTTGCCCCTCCACTGCCACCAGGCCCATGGTCCATCCCTTGGGCTCTCTGAGCTCACTGCACCCACCTGTGCAGTAAAATGTGACTTCTTTCCCCACCCCGAGGTAGCCTGGGCTTTCATGAATGGTTGGATGGGTTTTCATGGTTTGCTTCATCTTTAGTTGGTGTTTTTCTGTCCAGATGGAGCAGATAATTGCCTTATCTAATGTGTTTCTTGCCACTGTGCGTGGGTTACACTTGCTTTCCTGTGAAGTTTTGAATACCTGGAAGGGAAAGTTGTAGGAATGTTTTGAGGTCACTGTTGTCTTGGGACCTTGCATGCTCTCCATGGCCGTGTAGTAGCCTGTTGGTACTGGAAGTGTTTCCAGCTGGTTAGTGCTATTTCCATGCATTGTTTTCTCTTCTGAACAATTTATGTAGAACATGCCATCTAGGTTGGCAGATTTTGAACTAAGTGAAATAGTCTGGTTTTTATCTTCTGAATATCAAAGCGAGCCTTTTTTGAATGCCGGAGATTAGGATCTCACCAATGAAAGCTATGCAAGCCAACTAGTTGCTAGTCTTTCACAAAGACTTCAATGGTTCGTGAACCTAAAAATCTGCTGCACCATCAGTAAACAACCAACGTGAGATGGGGTCTGGAAGAATTTGGCACAGCTCTGGCTGATTGATGTAAGACCTTTTCACTACACTGTCATGCGCTTATAACTTCTGCAATGTTAAGGAAGCATTTTACTGTCTGAAAGGGCTGCTTCAACATAAATAAATAAAACCCTCTAAAACCAGCTTGACTGCTGGTGTTGGGCAGCTCCTCAGCCTTCTCATATGAAGATCTTACGAGGCAACAGCTGTGGTCCTGCTGCCAGTTTTCCTCTGCAGATTAAGCCTGGGGGACTGCTCGTTAGTTCCCTGCCTGCCTGTGAGAGAGGGGCATGTGAAATTAATACACGTAGAAAGGGCCGTGGTCTGACACTGCGGGAATGCAGGTGGGCTGGAGCAATGTGGGGGAATTAAACTAGCGTGCTAATCGTGCTCCTCGCAGGAGGCTGGCTGCTCTGTGCAATTTCAGTGTTTTCTGGTGTAATAATCCCTGTGGGTATTCCCCAACTCTTTCCAGCTCTCCCCGCTGATAGAGCCTTTAATATTGTGGTTTATGTGAGAATTCTGGTGAGGATGTTGTGAGAATTTTGAGAAATAGATAGGTGTTCCTGCTTTCAGAAATTGGAAAATGTTTATTTATGAATGCGGTGTGGCATTTGCTGCTACTCCTGTGTGACGGTGCAGCGTCAAGAGTCTCGTTTCCCAGGAACAGTGTCTGCAGCTGGCAGAAATTTCTGTGCATTTCAAAATTTTGAAATCCGATATTGTGCTTGTGCTGTCAGTATGGAGCTTTCTTATGTCTCTCCTTTATTTTTCTTTAAAGGCTGAAATTTTAATGTTGATCCCAGACTATATAGCCAACTATATTGCTCAGAAAATAGTAGTTACATGTGCATTGTGAGAGATTGAAATACAACAGTGGATCTGCTGTTATATGTGGGAGGCAGAGGGTGGTGTGTTCCCATGCAGCTGTGACTGTCCTGTGGGTCCTGCTACCCTGGGGGATCATCCCTCTTTCCCTGTCCCTTTCTTGTAACAAATCTGTTTTATCTGAGATTAAATGAAATCAACCTGAAAACAAAAAATGGTAGCAAGATGTCCCAGATGCAGCAATTTAATTATAATTTTGAAATTCAGTGCTAAAGAAAACAAGCATTTCATACAGATGCTGTTGCCAGAGCCCTGCTAAAATGCATTTATTCTCATGAGTACTTTATCTGGAAAATGTTTAGCAGGCAGGAAATATGGAGTCTTTTTTGCATCTTTTTTAACGTTTATCTTCAGAACAGGTGGAACAATAACTGCTTAACAAGGGTGTTTGTCTTAAATGCAGCTGTTCAGGAGGCTATAGAACAAATAAACTGGAGACTAAGCAAAACCCAGTTTAGCTACAGGGAAGATAAAGTTGAGAGGAAAAAATGGGAACCCAGGTCTCATTTTCACTGGTACTGGTCTACATCACTGTAATGGTGTAAATGCCTCGAGGGAGTTGCAAATGTGGTTTATTTACCTTGAAAGCATTTCCAGCAAAGCACAAATCAATGAGTAAATGAGCATTAGGCTTAAAAACTGCCTGATGGGCCTAATATTTTGTCAGCTGTGCCACTTGGTAAGTACTGTTTTTAGCAGTCATGTTTTTTGCAATGTGCTGTGTGGTGATTTCTGAATTTCTGCAGGTCCAGCTGCATTATGCTGGTTTCTGGAAGCCAGATTGCACCGTGCTACCCCTGTTGCATTCCAGCACATCTCTTCATGTAGCAAATTTGGGGTGGAACCTACTACTTTCCACAATGCTGGCAGCTCAGTGATAGTTAATGAGTGATTACTACTGAATATATAGTGGTCCATTCTGTGTTGAACGCTTGACATCCCTCAAGCACTAACAATGACCGTAAGTACCATGTGGGTTTGGTGTTGCAGCTGAAGAACTTCAGAGGTTCCTTCCTTGGCTGTTTGCCCCATCACTCCGCTGAGGTTTGCGGTTAGAACAACTATTTGTGGGGCTGTAGTATAAACTGGATCCTTGAAATGAAGCCCTGGGATTACAGGGGTTCAGCACAGCCCCAGTGAACAGTGGTGCCGACATAGCAGAAGTGCTGAGGTGGATATTTCTTAGGGCAGATTGGCTGCTTATGCCTGCGTATATATAACTACACTGTTTAAGGTGAAGAATAATTGTGGTTTAAATCTTACCAGTTTTAAAGATGGGTGATCATTGTATGCCAGACTCAAAGAATTCATCCTTCAGAGGCCCATTCTCACTTGTTTTGTTATGAAAAGTGCATTGCCAAGAGGTGCCTCCCTGCCCTGCCGCTGCCGGTGCAGCTGGCTGAGCTGCTGGGATTGAACTTCAGCAATAATCATTGGGTGGGACTGGTTATACCAGAGTGAAGCGTGTACAGTGACAGAACAGATCTAAAATTGTTGTTCAACTGTTTGTGTTCACAAAACATGAATTGGAGGGTTTGCTTATTAGCATTTAATACACAGAGAGAGATGTGAAAAGACCCTTAAGCCTGGTAGCAGAGATTTCTTTGTGCCCAAAACTTGGGTTTCTAAAAAGTTGTCCTTAAATCTGATGGCATTTTGATTGATTCTGGTCTGCAGAGGTAAAGGAAAACCTTTCAGTACTTAAAGGGGGCTTACAAGAAAGTTGGGTACAAGCTTTTTAGTAGGGCCTGATGCGGTAGGACAAGGGGTAATGGTTTTAAACTAAAAGAGAGTACATTTAGACTAGATAGAAGGAGGAAATCTTTTACAATGAGTGTGGTGAAACACTGGAACAGGTTGCCCAGACAGATGCCTCATCCCTGGAAACATTCAAGGTCAGGTTGGATGGGGCTCTGAGCAACCTGATCTAGTTGAAGATGTCCCTGCTGTTGGCAGGGGGGTTGGATTAGATGACCTTTAAAGGTCCCTTCCAATGCAGATTATTCTGTGAACATTGTGGAAACCTAACCAGGGCTTTGGGTCCATTCTGGTTGGTGCTGACTTTAGAAGAGGCAGGTTCCTTCAAAAGACAGAGCTTCCACCCATCAAGTATTTCAGTAGCTCAAAGCTGTGGTACAAGCAGCTGGAAGGTCCTCTTCAAAGTTGTGTTTGTTGCAAAAGCATACCATGCCCAAGGTTAGCGCGTGCTTTCTCTCCTTGGAGAGCTAGAATAAATGCTCACAACACGTGTTTGGGGTGGGTTTGGTTTGGGGGTGTGTTTTTTGTTTGTTTTTTTTTTTTTAAACCGATAATATATGTTTACATTAGGGCTTTGTCAGATGCTGAATCTTGCAGAGTTGGGGTTTTTTTTTGTGTTGTTTTGTTTGAGTTTTTTACTTTTCCTCCATCAATCTTTCCGGTCTGTTTTGTTGCTTGAACAGGACATTCCAAACTCTTAAAGTAAAACTAACTTTGCAAGTTGTAAACTTAAAATGGCATTGATGTGGTAGAAACCACTCATTTTGTCCACTCTTTCAACAAGAAACACATCAAAAGCTAATTCGAGAACCTTCTTTCCACCAGTTTCTTCTGCACTTCATGCATCTGATAGCTTTGTTGTACGAGTCTCCTATGTTTCGGGGGTTTTTTGGTTGTTTTAAACTAGAGAGGCACTGAAATTTCCCCTGTGAAATGACAGATTAGAGTAGGGGGCAGGTGTTACAGCTGAAATTACCTTTTTAATTATTCAGATTAAAGATGACTGCATCTCTTTGCAGATAAAAAAAAGATACAATAGGTCATTCACGTTATGGCTTCGTTTTTCATTGCTGGCAGGGGGCTGCATTTTGTACAAACAAAAGTAAACCAGAAACTTTCCTGATAACTTTTGGGGGACTCAGCAAGAAGGCGTGTGTAGAGTGATGTGTGGTAAAAGGTTAGGGAGGGTAGGAGGAAGGTATTTATTTAATTTTAGTTTGGAAAAAAAGGTCTCTGAATTGTTAGCAGTCCAGGATCAAGCAACTAAACCTTCCCAAACCCTGTAGAGCTGAGAAACCAAACCAAACCAGGGCACCATCTGGAAATGATTCTCTGTTTCATTCTCCATATTGCTAGTATAATGAAATAAAAAAAAAATTCAAGTCCTTGTAATTGTTAAATTTTGTCATGCAAATGCGTTCTAGACTGTGAAAAGGATTGTAAAGGTTTCGCTCTGATTTTCATGCTTTGAAGTAAACCTCTGTGTCCTTGCTGCTTTGGCTGAATAGAGGAGCAGCTTGCAGCAAGACATCAGCTTTTCAAATCACTTTTATATGAATAATAGCTCATGGTTGTGAATAGGTGGAAATTGGATGCAAATAAAAAATATTGAATTAACATAAGCAACTAGTGATTGCTACGTTTATCAAATAGAATGCCTTCGTAAATTGTTCTAAACTTCTGTAATTATCATTCATCTTCAGATGATACACTCAGATATTTCTTGGCTGTCTGCTGCATACTTGGGGAGGATTTGGTTAGCATTCCGCTTTTTTGTAGTTTGATGCGAAGGTCACCACCTCATAATTCTTAACATGTGGAACAGAGCGCATACTGCGGTACGTTTACTGTCCGGATAATTTATGTTTTTATTAGATAATGCTCGTACTGGAAACTTCACTTTGTGGATGTGAGTGGTAAGCGCAGCAGAGGAGGGAGCAGGCGGGAGCCAAGTCTGCCATGTGAGGGTGCGGGATGCTGGAAAGCCAGGGATGTTGCCTGGAAATGTAGAAGACCCAGGTGTGAACTGGTGGCATTTACTTCATACTTAGTGATATTGTTATAATTGCCACATCATAATTTTCACTTTTTAAAAAAAAAATGTATACATAGTGTGAAAGTCTGTAAATCTTCCACTGTAAGATACAGCTGCTTCATATTACCACTTACTATTCATTCATTTGCAGGTGTAGGCAGAAGCAGGAGCACACTATCCTGTTTAAACACCTGATTTAATGTGTTGTGAGACACTAGAGAAAGGCCTTTGCCTTGAATGGAGATAAGGCTTTCAGAATTTTCAGAAGATTTAATTTTTCTTTTTAAGAAATTCGATATGCTGTGACGCCTTCCGAACCCTGAAATTCATGTCATTACTTTGTCTTACTGTGCTTTATCATACAGTTTTTGGAAACTTTTGAACTTTCATATTGCCTGATGCTTTTGATTTTGTAACCTTAGCCTTGTGTTTGTATCCTTGTTATATTTAGGAGTGAAAAGACATAGAAAGAATTAAAGTCAAGCTGGGGAGGGGAGACTGAAGTGTGAAGCTGTTTTCGGTGTACGTCTGTTGGCTCCCAGCGTCTCTGTATAGCAAAAACTATGTTATGAAAACACACATTTACACTGTGTCATGAAAAACTTTTGGAAATCAAAATACAGATTGCATGCTGAAACAGGGAGGTCAAGTTAATTTGTGGGTATCAGCAATTTATTAATTTATTAAACTTAGAATAGATTCATTAATTTGTTAAGATAAATTATCAGTATCAGCATAATGAAAAATTTCCTGTCCAGTAATTTTTCCTCCCCGCTTTTTGACGGTCAAATACAGATACCAGCGTAGTAGTAACTGTGTTTGACAACAGGAATATTTATTCCCTGAGTAGCATTAATCTACTTCAGTTCTGTCTCCATTCAAAGTAACGTTAATGCCTTTATTTCTCCTTGGTGTCTGAACTCACTAATCCTGATACCAAAGTGGATTACAGTGGCATTTCCGCATGTTCAGACAGATGTGCACCACACAGATAATTGCACAGAAAAAGCAAAAGAAAGGGAATTTATTTAGATTGCTGAGCTGGAGGTGGTCTCTATACAGCCTTAAATCCTTAATTCAGTTTCAGGTTTGCCAGTCAGTCCTGTTGCGCTCATGCGCCGAATGAGGCTCGGCAAGCTTGTGGCCTTGCTTCATGCTCAGCTTTAACATGGGAAGCTGTGCTTCCACCAGAGTAATGTGTTGATGCCTGTTCAGCACGATTCATCATGTATTCATAGAGTGGAATTATTATATAATGCTTTAAAAGAATTACAGGTTTTAGTAAAATACCATTTTTTTCTAATGCAACAGCATGTAGCAAGTATAGGCTTTTCACTGACATCTTGTATTTCTGTATTTGATAAAATTTAACAAATGAAAGCTTGGATGATTTACTGAAAATGAAATACAAACTATTTGGGGAAAGAAGCTGTTACTAAACATTCTAATTTGAAAACCCCTTTGACTAATAAATATTTTATGTGCACTGAAGCGTCCTCAAAAATTAAATATGAATGACTGGTAGGAAACCTTGCAGTACCATGAAATATTATTGAGATTTTATAATTTCAAATGCAAATGTCTGCCTAGGGATTCTTGATTATTTTTAATGAAGATGACACTGTACACATGAACAGCATGAGTGCTTCTTAAATAAGAGAGTTCATATAAGTAGTATCTTGTGAAGGAAAACCACAGCAGAGATTTATTTTGAATAAATGAGCAGCCTTTTCTCTAGAGGTTCCACATTATTTTATTTAGACAAAGTCAAACATGATTTGAGATTAAAAAAAAAAAAAGGTCAAATAATTCTCTTCTGTTTTGAAACAGAAATTGTTTTAATTGTGTTCATTTACCAGCAGTGGAGCTCGCATCATAGTTTGTAAATGTTTTGTGAAAAAGCAGCTTGTAATAATATTTACAGAAGGAATGAAAACTAGTAATTGCCTCTGTCACTGTTTTAATTTTAACAATGTGTGTACACGAGTCCTTTATGAATCTTTTTAATAGGTACAACTCAACTGGCAATGACATCATGTCATAAAACGAATTAATTCTACCAACTGAAAAGTTGGGTCCCTCCAGTTTAAATTCCTTTTTTACAGTGGAGATCTGCTCCCAAATTCTATTGTCTGCCTTGTTCCTCCTGTCCTCGCAGCGTTATGCTATGTTGACCATAAATTACAAGGTTGTGTGGATGTGCAGGGTCCCAGGACTGTGCTTATAGGTTTGTAGCAATTATCTTGTGTGTTTTCTGTATGGTTTTTTAGGTTGCAAAACATAAATCTGATGTTAGCCAATGCTAGATTTTAATTCTGGCCTATAGAGCCAGGATCGTGCAGTTCTCAGTCCAGTCTGCTCTCCTTTTCTCTGAGTTTGGAAGGTTGCATTGGGGGTAAAGCCTACTCAAAACAGAGGAAAAATCTATCTTCAGAATAAATCTAGACTGTTTCTAAACATCCTGAAAGCTGTTTTCTTTTTCCCCTTTCCTCTTTGCTTTGCTTTGCAGCTCTCCTGCATTGTGATTTTTTTCTTGCATGCTTTCCTGTTTTCTTCAGTAACAATATTGGTCACATTAAAAGTCCAGTCTGTTGAGAAATGTGCAGTTTTTCCAAACAGAGCTGGAGGCTTGGGTGATAATCCTATGACAAGATTGCATACTGATACAGTCCCTTAAAAACTTGAACTTTTTCTAACATTAAGGATACTTGTCTGCAGAGTGGTGGCGTGGGCCAGTGTGGTGGTGGTGGGAAGGGATGCGAGAGCCACCGGTGCTGCATCTTCTGGAGCCTCTCTGGCTCTTCTGTCTCCCAGAGCTGTGTAACACTGCTGTGCTGACACCTGAGTGGGTCCAGATTAAACTGAGTAAATCCTGTGTTGTCATGTTTGTGTTTTAATAATCTGCAGAAGTGGATGAATATGCAGTTAAAGGATTTCAGGATTCATGCTTTCTTCTCTTCTGGTAATCAAAAAAACAACCAACCAAAAAAACCCCCACAAAACCCTTGCTCCTTTTCTCAGCGTTTTCACAAAGAAATTGAACGTTAGAAATAAATAGAGTTCAAAGGGCCAAAGGAGCACAGTTACTGATGTGGTCATACCTTTAAGATTAGAGGAGGGATTCAGGAAATGGAGAACAGGTGATGCTACTGAATCTACAGCATGTGTGTCTGCAAACTCAAGTATAAGTTAGAAGAATTAGTCTTTATACATCTCCTTTTAAAATAGTTCTATCTCTCTCCAGTGAGTGAAAAGGAGTCACACTGAGAAATAAATATTTGGTTTATCTTCAATACCTGTATAATATTTTTATTCATTACTATGTGCACATGTTATTTGGTGCTCTTGGGAAATGAGCAACCTTCATTATCCTATAGTGAGTACATTTTGCAAAGGTTTCTTAAAAATAACGGCTTACAGAAGCTGGTGGTAGTGCAGGTAGTAGCGTGTTTCTCTCTTGAAAACTCCAGGGTAAACTATAGGAGATCTGGGACAGCCCCAGCAGAAAACTCCTGCAGTGACTCTGAGGATGTATGGCTTTAATGTGAAACCACAGGAATCTGACCACACAGCAAAGAGTATCCCATATGTTGAAATAGCTGCAAAAAGATATTCCACTGACTAAGGAAAAGGTGCCTGTGTGGAAACTAAAAAAATCCTGCATTGTAATCTGAGGAGTCATCTTCAGACAGGTGAAATGCCTTTAGAGATTGGGGGGGGGGGGGGGTGTGTGGCAATTTTTAT
>VZTL01008836.1:0-35410 GCA_013400535.1 Scopus umbretta
ATTTTGTTAAGAATTTTTTTCTTCAAATATATTAGGTACCAAACTGAATATTTAATTACCACATCTAAATGGTGACAACCTATACCAGTAAATGACATTGCTTCATAAATGAGGGATGAACTATCACATGAAGGTACTCACCATGATTTAATGATCCTTCAGAAGAATGTTGTTCAAAAATTACCTTGTTCATTCCTTTGCAGGTAACCAGCACCATTCACATGTTACATTGCAACAGGACACTGAAGAGCCCATCAAGGCCCGACTGCAATGTATCTTGTGCCTTGTAAAACTGACGTTGCAAAGGAAAATGTAAAAGATGTGACTTATTTGATAGGTTGCTGAGAATGGCAATGAATCCTGTTGTGGCTTGTGATCTGTTTACTATCCATGGATCTGTGCATCCACCCAACCTTCCACCCACCTGTCCTGTGAACTTTGGATGTGCCTGCCCAGAAACTTCTGGTAAGATGGTAGTTTTCAGCTTCCGAAGCCAGGCTTTTTTTCCCTTTTAACCGGAAAACTGTGTGTTCTCTCCACTTCATGTTGTAAATCAAACTGCAGGATGTTAATAAAAGAAGTCATGACTAGCAGATTAAATTTCTTTTGTATTAATCTCAAACTTGTGAGGATTATCAGGACCTCAGATTCTTAGCTATAAAGAGAAAAAGTATTCCCTTACTAGGGCATAAACTTTTAATAACAAATCTATTGTTGTTCAGCAATGTGAGAGATGCCCCAAACTGCAAGGAACTTGAACCACCTTGTCAGGCCTCAAGGTTGACTTACACTAGGCCAAAATATTAAGTATTGTCTATCAAAGCTGGCAACCTTCTTTACCTAACAGTTCAAAATTAATTTATCTGCAGGGCTTTTTATAATATCCTGTACTCCACTGGAGTTTAAAAAGTCAATCTCTATGGTATTATTAGGTTCAAAGAGTTACTGTATAAGGACTTAAAATACTATTGAAGTTTTAGCTTTCTGAAGATTAATTAATACAATACATAATTAAACCTTAGGTGTATTTTTAAGTGCGAACGTTGCTTAGGTTACATGAATTAAACCTCAGCACTGACCTCGTGGCCCTATAGACTGAGGACAGCAAGCCTCTGCAGGAGAAACCGGGAGACCAATGACTGGAGGACAGGAGTGACACTGCATGGAGGATATATATCGGGCTCACTTTCCAGCCATATTAAAGTAAAGTATGGGAAAATCTTTGTTTGGATTTTCTTTCATATTTTGGGGCTTATTAGGTTACAAACCATCAGAGGCAAGTCATGTTGTCTTGCTTGTGCTACTGAGTGCTTCAGAGTTTTATGTGCCAGGTCCTGCCGTTGCTGGTGGTGAGGTTTGGCTTCCACTCAATGAGTTGTCTGACTGTAAAATCCACGTAGGAGTTGGGTACTGCAGGATCTGCAGTTCAAATTGAGCTCTTTGGAGGACTAAGTAATCAAAACGTCCCATTTGCACCCTCATCTTCACACACCTGGGTCAGATGTTTGTGAATACCCCTGTGATACCATTCGAGGAGGTGGGTATAAATATCTTTTCCTTAGGAGGCAGATATCCATTGTCAGAATGTTGCTAAAAAGAGTTTATTCAGCCAGGGAAGCCAGGCTCTCTAAATCGTCTTTGTTTCACAGCATCATGTATTATTTCAACTATTAATGAAAACACATGGGTTAATGTTATTTAAAATGCATTTAGGATAAAGGCTGCATATGAAACAATGTCAAAAGGAAAAAAAAATAGAAATAATCATAAAAGCTAGCTTTCTTGGAGAAATATTGCACTGGATTTATTCAAGAAAGAAAGACTCAATATTTTCTGTTTGGAGGATTTTAATGAATAAATGTTATTCCTATTTATTATTTACTACTTTCAAAATTTAATGAATAGTCCTGGTGATAATTCCTTTATTTCTATATTTATAGAAATACAGAATTTCATATATACTGAACTGTGTTATTATCTACACATGTTCTGCCTTTCTGTAAATACAGAAATTTGGTGTTTGCCAGTAGAACTATTCATTACAATTTGAAAGTGGATAAATAATGAATAGTAATGCCATTTCTTCATTAAAATTCTACAAAAGGAAAATATATACTCGTTATTCCTTTCATGAATTCGGCCCATTGAAGGTTCATAAATAATTGTGCTTCACAATTGTGTCTAATTAGCAATGAACTTAATCCAGTGCATCCAAAAGCCTGAAGCAAAGGGAGGGATTTTTTCTGTTGTTTTATTTCTCACTCTTACTGGCAACTGTCTGATTTTTGAATGCCCCTTTGCTGATAAGACAAAATGATGCATCTTCAAAGATCAATGTTACGTATACTTTCTCCCCATCCCCACCCCCATATTTGCTCTTTTAACTACCAGGTTCATAAACACTGTCCCCATCAAAATTAAGGTTAGCTCAACAGGCGATCAGCAATACAGTAGCTAATAAATGAATCTTAAAAATACTTCTCTCACTTTCATAGAGTGCTTTTGTTCCCTAACATGAGCTTCCCTGCAGAGCTGTGTTACTGTAGGTATGTCTTGCTCTGAAAGAATTACTTCTGGAGCCAGCTCAAGCGGTGGCATCTGCTGTGGAAACACCCTTCAGGAAGGGCTGTGCGAAAGGCACAGGACTGGGTCTTCCCTACTAGGGGGCACTGGTAGAGTTTTAGCACATAGGCAGAGTCACAGCTCACGCTTTCCCTACGCTGGCTTCAAAGTCAATATACAAAATACACCGATCATACTGTTAGCAAGTATTTCCCAACAATGCACCCTGAAGAACTGTTAGAGAATGATTTATATTTGGCATCCCTCTTTTCTGTATAATCTATTTTACTAGAGACTGCCTGGTGTAAAAATGGAGCTAGAAGTACTAAATGTCCCATATTCTTCAGCTTTCAGTATCTTTAGTTTCTGTGATGCTTATCACATGCCTATATAGCTGCTCCCATTGAGATTCCTTGGCAGGCTTGATAAAAATCCTAAATATATTCGTTGTTTTCGTCTCCCCCTACTAGTCAGTCATCAGTAATGCTGTTGGCTTTGTTCTTTGTACATTTTCAAAGGAGCTTAAGCTTATACTCTAACTGATTTGATGTTATCTGGTTCTTAAACCATCACCAGCTATGAAACATCTAAGTCTGTTATGAATAGCCGTTTAAACAACCAGCACTTCTTTATGAGACACCAGCAGGTTATTTGATTATATTACAGTCACATGCCTTGCAGTTGAACTTTACTGTTGCCAATGAAAAGCAGAGGAGAGGGAGAAGGAAAGGGAAATGGATCTTTGCTGTTCTTAGTGTCCTTTGTAACTCATATGACTCATACAGTGAGGACACCGGACAATGTCTTTATTGAATTTATGCCATCAAACTATTTAACACAAAACATGATATATTTTTAACTGACCTTGTCTTAGAAAACAAAGACAGACTCCAACAGATTTCTTAAGTGAAAGCCTCTAATATCACAGCTTCAATATAATAAACATCTCTCTCTTTTTCCCTCCATATTCTTTATAAAGACCAGAGGAAGGTCTAAAGACAGGCTCCCTGATCGAACAAATTTAACTGAAATAACACTGTAGCCTGGTTTTAGAATTGTCTCAGCTCCTTCCAAATATAGAAAATAGAAAAATAAATGCTGTTTTGTCATTATACTTCACCCTTGAGAAATTAATATCCTCCAACAAATAAAACTATGAATTAAAATGATCTTTCAATACAACTTCTGGAGAAAGTTACCTAGGAAAGAGTGAGGTATTAAATATACAGACTGGTTTCCATTCCTAGTTCTGCCACAGACATGCAGAATGACACTGGGCAAGTGAGAGATTTTTTAGGTACCTGTTCTCCCATAACAAAATCCATAGCCATGAGTTAAATCCTGATGGCTTATAAAATGCATCCAGAGAGTTAGGCACAGAGAATAATAAGTAAAAAGCTGCCTAATGTAACATAAATCTAAAAAACGTAGTCACCCTTGGGCATAATAAAATGGGCATAATAGTATTCTCCTACCTCACAGAGTGCTATCAGCATACATTTACAAATGCATAGGTTCATAAAGACTACAGAAACAGTTTTGGAGACCCTCCTATCACATCATCCCAAACAGACCCTGACATTGCCTGTCCCTGGCACGAGGTGTGCATGGGGGCATAGGCCAGGGAAAAGGCTTGTAATTTATTGTTCTTGCAACTTACTGTCTGAACAGGTTTTTACTCGGTACTATTCATCTGTGCATAAGAATGCAGGAATTGTATCCTATGAACTAGCAGGGATGAGAAGCTTAGTGTTTCCCCATGGCTCTCCCATGTTTCTCACACCGCATTTTTTTCTAAGTCTGGTAATTATCTGGAGTACCTCTGAAACCAGAATTCAGCCATACTGATTTGGTGTTTGTCTTTCTGTCAGGCCTGCTTTTCTGAGCAGAAAAGCATTGTCTAAATACTTGGTGAGGTCTAAATTCTCAGAGCGAGAATGCGTATGCCTTCACTTATATGTCCTTTGCGTCCACAGGCACGTAGACCAAAGAGGTAAAAGATCGGCAAAAGTGATTTCCCATTTGAATGCGCTGTGACCTGGATGCACATGTAGGTATATTGTTACAATTTTTGCAACCTAGGTGCAGAGGTTTGAAAATATGCCCCCAGCGACCAGTCACTAGTGAAACTGAAATGAGGACAGCTTCATGTAAGAGGCTTTCTGAATGCCTTGAAATATACTCAGCATATTTTAAATGGCTTTAATTCTACAGTACTTTTAATATAACCCTTTAAACATGAGGGAACACAAAGGGAAGGTTAATTGGAATGGCTAATTAAACATAGTGAAGTTAAAGAACTGGAACACTGGGATTTTGTTTTGATATTTAGCAACATCTCATAACCCTAAGGACATTGATTTAGCCTAAGGTCTGGTATCTTTATAAATTGCAACATAGCCTGGAGACCCAAAGGAGATACAAAAGGGTTGAGTGCTTGTAACAACAGATTCCCAAAGGAGCCCTAATAACAATTAAAACCAACATGATTATTTGCATTAGTTAAAAAATAAATCCATCTCACAGGTTTTAGTCATTTTGTACTGATCAACTAGGGTATGGAAATAGTGAGAGAAAATCTGGAACAAAAGCACACCCAATCTCCGGATCCAGAGGACAGAAGTTAATCTCATGATTAATCCCTTGTGGATCTGCTGCTACAAACTACATTTTGTCCTGGATAAGCCCAAAGTGATTCAAAACATTCCCCAAATATGTCAATGAATAATAAAAAAATAGTGCTTTTCTAGACTTCTTCACCAGTCTTAAAATAACTTTCAGAGAGTCTGGGAGGTGTAGTTGTACCCATGTTATAACTAGGAAAATGAACAACATACCCAAGTCATAGCTAGCAGAGAGAAATACAGAAGAGGTGGCTTGATGTCCAGACCTGTTCCTCACTGTTGAAGTGTGTCTGTGCCTTGTGCTCTGCTGTGTTGATATGCCAGAGGCAAGTCCAGTAAAACAAAACCTGCCAAATAGCACTAAAATTAGAAATAGTAGAGCCACACCAGTAAGATCCTAAACATGACTGTTTTTCTGATTTTGGGACCAGGCTCTCTTCTGCACACCGCATGGTGCAGGAATGCATGATTGAAACCTGCCTGGTTGCTATGTGTCTCATATTATTAAACTGGAAGCACAAACGAAAGCTGATGAACCTCTGTTGGCTTTGTTCGGTGAGAACATTTCCATGAGAGCTGACCTTATACACAAAATAAAACCTTGCTTTAATGAAGGTATCCAGATGGCCTTCCTAGACACAGCTATAGACTGCTGAATACCAAGAACAAATCAAAGTTGTTTGTTGTTTTTTTTTCTTTCTTTTGCTTAGGGTTGTCTTCCCACAAACATGTGTGTATCACAGGAACATGAAGAGCTGTATGTGTTCTTCAAGCATTTTCTTTTCTTAGCTCACAGAGAAGTTCCCACAACAGAGCACAGTTTGCTCAGAGTTGTTTACCTTCTCCATTTCTGATACCACCATTCAGCTGCTACAGTCTCGTTAACAGTGCACGGATTACAACGTCTGCTGAAAAACATGATTTCTCAGCCTTAGCAATGGCACCTAGGGAATTTAGAGACCTCTTAAGGATTAAAGTGAGATCCTAGCCATACTTACATTAGCTGTGTACCTGGTATGAGGAAGAGTTAGTATCTGTGTTACCATTATTCACACAGCTGATGCAAAAGTGTATAAACTTTTTAGGAATGCCGATATATATTAATTTAGGGATACAATGATCAGATTACTAGAATATTAATGACATAGATGCAAAGAAGATTAATGAACTATATAAGTGTGTTTTAGTTTAGTAGCTGGACTGATAGCAAGCAGAAATACAGCAGGTACATATAAAACCTCCAGTTACCAAACCCCAAGCAATTACCTGCCATGTGCTATGTCCAAGCCTCACCAACATGTTGTGTATATTTTGCCCAGATTCAGAAATAATGAGTAGGTTAGAGCTAATTGTCTGGCCAGCAAAAAAAGGTCTGAAGAAATGAGGCCCTTTCTAAACTATCAAGGCAAGATAAGTGGTGGAGATGGGCATATTGAAGTGAATTTTATGGTGATAAGCAACCTTAAAACCAACATTGTTCTGCCAAGTTCCTGTTACAATTGTCTATTTCTATAAACAGCGGCTCTGTGGTGCCATCACACCACACCAGGGACGGAGCACGTGACCAACAAGTAGACCCAGCGGTTCCATCTTGCACATCAACATTGCCAAGTTCACTTTATACCTGATCTGCACACCTCTCCTGCTTGCTTCTCACTCTGTGTGGGTTTGAGGTGTTCTGAGAATAGTTAAAGTGAGAATAACACTTGCAATCCATTACAGGCTGCTGTCTTTCCAAAGGGCCTTCAGCCTCAGGCAGGAGCAGACCAAAGAGCAGGCAGGTAAATGCAATTTCCAAATTGTAGGTTAAGTACTTGCCTCAGATGTCTTTAAATCTTGGGGAATGCAAGTGTCAGATTATAGCTGCATATTTTATTTTATTCTGCAAATGCTAGTGCTAAAACCCTTTCAGCTGACCTTTCAGCCAGTGCATACATTTCCCACTCCTGCATGAGTCCCACACATGGCACTACTTCTCATGAAAGAACAGCACCAAGGCAATAAACGGCAGAGCATGGCCCAACCTTCTCACACATCTAATGCAGTGCTGCGTAATCAGGTCCTGCTGAGAGTCCCCTGGGGTCTGTGCAGAGCTTCACCAGAGTCAATGAAGCCTCGCATTTAAGGTAGAGAAGGAGGTCCACGTGTTTTTTTGTGAACTTGGAGAATATTTGGATTTGGGTCATATCTGTGAGGTCTGGCACCATCTCTCCAAAGAAAATTTGCTGACAATCTACCTATGTTTAGATACATAATTCTGATTTCATGAATATAAAGGCAACACTAAATGATTGTGTGAAGCTGCAATCCAGCTCTGAAACAATTTGCAGCAAAAGGTATTCAGGCACCAGATAGATCTACAAATTCACTGCTTTCATTAATACTTACAGAATGCTCAAGAGTAGAGGAGGCCTTTATGCACTATATGAAATATTTAACTGGAAACATATTGCCAATAATCAAATATTATGCTCGGAGAAACCTAAATGCAGTCTAAAAATTGGGAACTTACTGCTGAGATAGCAAATAGCTTTTTCTTTAGTTCTAAAGGTCTTGCAAATTTTTGTCATTGCTTTGCAAAAATATCTGTGAGAAATGTGAATCCTCCCTGTAAAATCCAGCAGGAAAGGACCACTTCCCAGCTATCTTTGTTGCCAATTTAGAAAAATAGAAAATGGTTTCACAATGATTGCTTTCACTTTAATCCCCACCTCCCCCCCCTAATTTCAGCAGGAGATTCTGCTCCTAAAAGAGTGGTGTAAGTCCAGAACTACTCTGCTGATTTCACAGAGGCATAAATGAGCACAGAACAGAGACAATTGCTTTTAAATGGATTAATCAGAGCAAGTTAAATAAAAAGCAGAAAATTCTGTCCCCGTTTTATATTCAGGTCAGAATTTGGGGATTTGTTCTCCTCATTTGCCAATGTTTCAGAAGTAGGAAATAATATCTGAGAATTCTTTTTTCTTTCTTGACAAAGAGCGCTAGTCAAAAATTGGGAACCAGATGGCTGCTTATATATTTCTTTTTTTTATTTACTGCAATACTAAAGCCACCATAAAAAAGCAAAGTTGAACAGACAGAGCTAATAATATAATCATTCAAAACACCTGCAAACAGTGCAGATGGGCAATTTCTGTCTGCAAAATCATCAGTGAAAGACCGCCTTCCCATATGGGCAAATCTAGCTGCCTTAGAGCTTCCTAAGCTCTGTCCCTTACCTTAAGAAAACCTGCAATGAGCATATGCAGGCTTTTTTATAGCAGAGCAGAAGAGTCTGTATCTGCCTGTTTATTTTAGTTAAACATAACTTACAGCACTTATAGCCCTCTATCAGTGTATTTGATTTGCCCATTGTATGTCCCAAAAGGGCAGAAACCCTGACGTAGTAAAGCAAACAGCTTTTATTCAGGCAGAACATTTACAATTGTTAATGTATATTAATGACCCCAAAATACATGAGTTTTATTCCTTTATGTAAGCAAACAGCTACAGGACCAAGGCTGCTGTTGCTGGGGTGTGTGAACACATGTGTCTATCTTACATGTGCATGAGTTTAATATTGGGTTATGAAATTACTTCCCCCCTTATTAAAACATAAATCCTCCTTCTGGTATCCTTTTGGTATGTCATATTCAATGCTAATATACATCAAGACATGGGAAGAAATGAGACCCAGGGTGTTTTGGAGCGAATGCTGGTGCTGCCGTTGATCCTCAACCAGGACAGGCTGACTATGCGTTGCAAGGTCTTTTTCACTCCCCAGCTTCTCATCACTTGGAGTGTCAAACTTGCTTCAAGCCCTGGCTGGTGGGAGCTCCCCAGCAGAGATTCCCAATCAGATGGGAACCTGAACCTCTTTGGAATTCAGCGTGATCTGCAAACAGTCCTTGTGAAGCTGGACTCCTCATTTCATGCCTGGAACTCTCATTTAGGTGAAATGTTCAGCTCTGGTATTAGTATTATTTTTAAGTCAGCATCATTAAGAAACCTCCCCACCTCAACTTCAGAGTTTTACGTGAAAGTCTTATCCATAAATTTGATTCCTCTCCAGGACACATAATGTTGAGGAAAAAAAAGTGTAATTAAACACTGTGAAAATGAAAGTAGCAAGGATGTTCCAAGCCAAGCAAATCATCTGCAATACTACTTTATTCAATGAATTCTGTTGTGTCTTTGCTCTCTACAACATATAAAGAAACCACAGACCTAACACTTCTCTTTTTTTTTTTTNNNCAACCTTTTTTTTTTTTTTTTTTTTTTTTTTTTGTAAGTAATAGCTGTGGGCAAAAATAGAAGGCTTAACTACATTTTTACACTGCTGTTCTTGTTAGGTGTGGGCACCCACACCAACTGCTAAATAAGAAATGTTTCTTGTTCCAGAATACATACAAGTTTACTTTGAAATGCCCTGTTGTTCCTTAAAAATATTATTTTTAATGTATTTATTCTGCCCAGAGTGATCTCAAAAGCAAGTTCAGCTGAAACACAAATGGTCAGGAAATCATAACATGATTTTGGGGATTTTTTTTTTACCTCTTAAAACCCCACCATAAAATGACTGCATTAGTGAGTGTCCACAACCAGGACACTATTGGGGGGTGTGTGGATGTGTGTGTGAATGCAGATCCTGCGGAGGCAGTGACCTTCTCCAGGCATTTTCTGCATTTGGAGTCCATGCACAAGGTCTCTCTGGAAGGAGCTCATTGCTGTGACAGGGCCTTAAATTTCATTTTCTTCAAATATGTGCACAACTTTGAAATTTGCTTTGTATAAATACTTTCTGGCAGTGAAATGCAACTTCTCAAATAGCCAGTGAAAGAACGCAAAAGGAGCAGAAACCAGGCCACAAGGAATGCAAACATTCACAGAAAATATTGTACATTATGTACCTAGTTCTGGTGAGCATCATCATTAGGCCATTTCACTGGGATGTACAGCATTAGCAGCTCATGTCGTTGTTTTAACATAACTATTAAAAAGATATGTCATAGGAGAGGAAGGAGGGAGAAATCCAGGTGAAGAAAGACCTGGTATCCGCATTATATATCAATATAATTCTGCAGAAAAGCCAGGTCCGCTCTTCTAGCAAGAGCTTGTAAGACTACAGCTTTTACAATGCCAGATCACGTAGGAGGAAAAAGAAAGATGTAAAGCCTTTGCCAGGGCTTCCTATAGCGCAGTAGCTCCGCTATTATTATTAAGTATCTTCCTTTCAAAGTTTCCTGGATTTCCTAAACGTAACAATAATTTTAATAATTACAAAACCAAGAATACTACTTCTATGACTGACTGTGTTCCTTGTTTTCCTCCAAGCTAAAGCTCTGCTTTCATGTAATACATAAAAGAGCAATATTGCTCTGATGAACTAAGACACATGAAATATCTAATTAACATTAAAATATTGTCTCTTGTCATTAGCTTCATTTGCACTTTAAGTGTCAGTTCTTGAGAGAGAGGTTCAGAAGCAATGACCTGGCCCTTGAGTAAAAAAAAAAACATGCAAGGCAGAAAAGAGGAAAAAAAGACACTGTAACATACCACGTTACATACAAACAGAGCTGCTTTCCTTGGTACCCAGGCTCAAAGGAGGATTCTTAATAAACGAGAGAACCTCTTCTCTCTCTTCTTCTTCTTTTTGCTTCCCAACTATTCCACCTCTGCTGAACCACTACAGAGAAATGGTTTTGGCCATGAGAGGAGCAGGGTGTGAAGGGGTGATACCCATCTCACCCCTTTCCCTGTGCACCCCCTGCACAGCACTGGGCATTGCAGCTCAGCCTGCCCTTCCAGGACTTTTCTTTTCTGGCTGAGAGCTGGCCCTGAGACCTGCACTTGCTTGCCCAAAAGCGCCCTGTCCCAGCCACTGGCTGGGTGTACCTTTGGGGGTGAGATGGCCTGGGAAGCTGCCCTCAGGTTGCGAAAACTAAACCCTCCCTTTGGCAAAAATGCCAGCTTGTTGAGTCTAATTGATTTATTAAAACAGATAACCTTTTGTGATCATCCTGATGGGAGCAGGAAGGCAAAGGAAGATCATTATTTTCATTTTAAACTGACCAGTTTGTTAATCAGGTTTTGATTATTTATGTTGCTAGGAGGTTTGTGCCAAATGAGAACTGCATTTATTTATTTATTTGCTTGCTTCTGTGTTTGTTTTGTACCTGGCACTGAAGTATGCTAGATACCTTCACAGCATTTCTTCATCACAACATCAGGGCATAAGCTGCACAAAACAATATGGAAGTGGACATGGACATTTTCCAGCCTAACAACTTGAGGTCAGGCAAGATATGCATTCAGAGCTGGATTTTTCATCTCTCCAGGACTGTGGGAATTTTGTCTCATTAGAGGGGAGAGCTTAGCTGAGCTACTTGGAGCAGACACTCACCTCCAGCCACCAGCAATTAACATTTGCTCAGACAGTGGTGTTTATTTCTGGACCATGTCTGGTAACAACTTTTTTAAATTAAAATCTCAGGATTCTCAAGCAAGGAGAGGATTTTTACTGTGAAAAGAAGAGTGAGTATTACTTATACAATATAAGACCAACCCCATAAATAAAATAAACTTTCCTCCCATCATCCCCTTAGAAAGGCCTGCTAATGCATTTGGAGTGTGATTACCTTTCTCTGTGTGCTAAGGTTGGTTTATGCAATCTATTAATAGCTCTTCAAATTACTCTTATTTTTTGGTCTTCCCTATTCTTGAGAAGAAATGCTGCCCTGTCCCCATTTCCTTGGCCGGGGTAGTTCCTCTCTGCTGCTCGTCCCTGGGGCCAGGGTGAGCTGCCTTTTGGGGCATGCAGCCCCCTGTGTGCCAGCCAAGGACTGCCATGGCCCCCCACTGCTGCCACCCTTTCCTTCCCACAGCTGGAGGAGAGCTGTCTCTGATGCTGCAAGGGGCAAGACAAAAAAAATTGCACATCGTCAGAAACGCCATTCCTACTGTTATTTGTAATTTCCGTGCGCTACCTCTTTTGCCTAGACATCAGGATTAAATGCCAAAACATGTAAAACTAATTGTATCAATGTAATTCCCTTAGTCAGCACACCTCTTGGTTGCGTTGCTGTTATTCCTTGCCGTTTATAGGTCAGGATCTAATGGATGAGCTTTACAGGCCTGCATATTTCTTTTTGGAGTTCATTAAAGCCTGAAGCAATTGCACCTTAACATTTCCATGCAATTGCAAATTTGACCTCTGGCAACAGGCCTTGCAAATCGATTCATTTCCAAACCAGTTATGATTTGTCGTCACTGAAAAGTTTTGGCGGGGGGAGTGCCCATCTCTGAGCCACTTGCAAACCAGCCCACATCCAGATACAACTCCAAAACAGGGCTTTGCCTGAGTCACAAGGACAAACAGAAACCAGGAGACAGTTTTGACACTTATTAAAAACAGTTAATTATTTAAGAGTCATCAAGTTTTTCACATGCTAAAAAATGATGACAAAACAACCAAATGCATCCTATGTTTGGTTAACACCTAAAATCTGACTTTGACCCTCTGGTACCGAAGCAAAGAAATTCACAGCTAAAGCTACATGCCTAGGCAATACTCTGCTTAACTCACACTGTTTTTACAAAGGGTCTGTGCACAATTTTAAGTGCCATATGTCCAGGGTGAGGAAGAAAAACAACAACAAATATATAAATATCAACTTTGGTTTTTTTTAATACAGGAATTTAAATCTTGTAGAACATAATATAGAGTAATGACTATCTGATTATTGGTTTTCATTTTCCATGGTATTCAGTTAATGTTCTTCTAAACTATTATAACATGAACTAAGGGTTGTTGAGCTTTGTTTCATTTTTTTTTTTAATCTGCTGAAATGCTTTAAGTTTGTGGAACATAGCCTCCTAAATCAATGCTGATGGCACATCTAAGTGCAAGTTGCGTATTTAAGGGATTTCTTTGGTTACAAATAATTAAAATTAGGTATTTTTACTTTTTTTAAACTGAAAAGTCCACTTCTCCTAAAGTCCTGATTGCAAGTGTTTGTAAGTGCAAATATGTAAATTGAACAGGAAATTGCATTTATTTTTGGATGTATATCTGAAAATCTGCCTCAACCGCAGAGCAGAAGCAGTCTGGGAACAACTACAAGAGTAGGTCATGAGTTTGGAAAGACTCTTGATCTTAAAAATCTATTTTATTACTGCTCCAAATTTGTGAATATTCAGCTTTCAGCTGCACGGATTTGTTACATTTTTGTCTGAAGGACTAAAGGTGCCTTTAATGCAAGATTACATTCCCTGTGTAGGTGTTTATAGAAGGTGGACATCTCAGGTAATTTCAGCTGGCACAGTACCAGAGAGGCTTTCCAAAATACAGATGTAATATGTTTAAGATTTTATTATTTAAAATGAATGCTTTAGCACCATCCAGAAAGCAGCCAGATGCACATGCATCATTCACATTCTGCCAAAGTCCTCCAAGAAGTACTCTTCTCCTCACAGTTCAAAATAATCAATGATGGTATATCACTGCCTTCCTCCATGCATATTACTCAGTGCCCTACCTTCAGTTTCTCAGGTCTCAAAGTATAATCCCACAAATGGCTTCCAAAAATTTTGAGATGTGGTGAGCAACAGCAGATAAAAATTTAATAAATTCATGTACCTATTTCTAAAACATTTGCTATGTCTGCATTTTGCCGACCAAACAAGCTCTTCAGATGAAGTTTTTGCCCTTTTTATGTTTGGTCCTGGAGAATAAATCAAGTTTCACATGACTGAGTAAAATAGTTCATCAAGAGAAACTTCCTTTAATATGTGGTCATGACAGCATTACAATTTAGTTGATAATGATAAAGGCGCGCCTTGGTCTATGTCTGTGAAACCACAGAGAGATCTGTCCTCCTTGATCCACAGGAAAATTATCAGCACTGTGGCTTTTGTTAAGTCTCTTCATGCAAGATGTCATTTTTCAGGAATGTACAGTAGTTATCTTGTAGTGAATGCAAAAAAGTTATGAAATCTACAAATTAAAGTAAAGATGAATATCCTGTTCTCTGGCTAATGTAATGTACAACATTCTATACTTCCATATCAAAATTTCATCTATTTTAATATAAAATAATTATACCAGATAGGATTTCCATCTCAGACTGTGACAAATGTCTTATTGCTACACAATGCGGCATCTCCGGTGGTCCTCATCACTGTTCAATGAGTCAGAGGAAATGAAACTTGCTAGCTGTTTGGACCTGGGAGGTTCAGAGGCTGCCCTTCCAGTGGCTTTTACATGAATGCAAGGCAGCTCTTATGTGTAAAAATGTTGCACAGCTGAGGTTTCTGACTTGATTTTACAGCACTGAGAACTCTCAACAGTTCCAGCCTAATTTGCTTTTAATTCTCCTGCTGACCCCAAGTGCACTGGTTTTCCTGATTGTCCTGAATGGGGAGCCGGTGAGGAGAGACGCATAAATGTGCTACTCATTCAGAGGAGTGGAGAAAAACTCCATTACAGACCGCACTGTCAGCTGGGCCTCTCTTGTCTGAAAGCTTCTGGGTTTGCAATGCATCATTGGCATGAAAGGAAGGCAAAACTCCTCACCATAATGAAAACTGTAGCTGTACTAGCACAAAAGAAGTGTTGCCCTTCCCGTGCACGTGTTGTGCTGCGGCTTCTGAGAGCTCCTGGCTGCAGAACAGTGGAGATTTGGGTGCATCCACAGAGCATGATGTGGTGCCGTGAAATCCTGGCACTGGTCTCCCTGAAGCCCTGGAAGCAGCACAGCAATCTCAGCAGGGCAATCCACTTTGGCTAGTTTCCTGGATGCTGCACTGTTGCTGCAGATGCTGCTATGCCTTACTTGAAGACCCTGCCTGTTTAGACCTATCTTGTGATCTTTGCATGATGCTGTCAGGGACTTGTACCAGGTGTATTCTGCACAAGCAAAATCTCACTATTTTGAAAACTCGCATCTTTGGACATTTTGCAGCAAAAAAATTCAATTTTGTGATAATGCTAGTGATATGAGAAGGAGACCAGCATCCAAAATCCTTCAAAATTCCTTTTTGACTTAATGTGTATCCTTTGGTCAGTGGCTTAACTTCAGTGCCTCACTCCTTTATCATTTCTAAAATGGATATATCTGTTCTCACCTACATCAAAGGCAATATGCGGGGTAGCAGAGGGATTTAGAGACACTTAATAACTGTAAAATGGTGACAATACATGAATGGTGCTAGGAAAGAACAAAGTATTACTTTGGCAGGTGAATAATTTGTGCCCCAAAGCCGTTGTGAGTTGGAAGTGACCTCTTGTGTCAGCTTAGCTATCTCTGTCCACTGGGCTCTAAACACCATGCAAATAAATAAAGAAATGACAGATAATATTTTTTAAATTCCAGAAAATTCTGACTCACTTTCCCATGGAAGTGAATTGCAGAGTTTAACCATAACTTGAGCAAAGGCAACACAGCCTTTCACCAGTCCACTACCCAGTTAGCTCTAATGATGGCGTTTAGAGACTACATGCAGAACAGCAACTCATTCATCTTCAATCATTATTTTGAGTATCTTTAGTGTATTTTCTCTCAGGCTCTTCCTCTTAAATATGAACCCTCCAGTGCTCAGCATGGGAAGTGCTCTTTCCAAAGGCAACACAAATGTGATGCAGTCAGCAGGACGTGATTGTGACTTTGGTCCCCAAAGAGAAAGCACCAAGTCATGAAGAGAAGCCAAGTTGTTGTTCCTGTCTCTGAAGGAAATAACTAACTTGCTGTCATGCCACTAACAAAAACTGAAAATTATGATTTGAGGGGTAGATTTCTGAGTGCCCTCCTTTGCCAGTACACAGTATTTCTGTCTTTCTTTTTTATTAACAGCAACTAAATGAACCTCAAAAACTATCTGGACTGAATGACAACAAAACAAACTAAAATTAGTAACAGCATACTCATTGCCTAGAGCAGTGCTGAACTGATGGGTGATGTGATGGTGACAGACAAATCTTTATTCCCATTCTAAATTCTGTCTACTAAATAAATAAGTAATGCCATCAATAGCATTTCCAGCATTGCAGTCACCTCCTGCAAGTTTTACACTATTATTGTATTGCCTTTGACTAACTCTATGGCACAGCTTGGTACCTGAGTCAGAAGTACTACCGCAGCCAATAAACTTGTCACAAGAGAGATTGGATCAGATAGTTTGAAGTATTTGATGGATAATATCTTACATCAATCCCTAGTAGACATCCAGTACATGCCCTGTCTTTTATTCTTCTATGCAGTGTGGAAATGCTTTCTGGATATTCTTCCTGTATCTCCTTGTTTATCTCCCACTTTTATCACATTAACCCACATAACAAAGAGGAAAAAAATGTATCTGAGTAGCAACCTATCTCTACAGAAAGACAAACACCAAACAAAGTGTAACAGGTCACATCAGAAATAGCTAAAATACCTGGAAAAGAAAATATGTCTGAATCTAGTCAAAGTTACCTAAACCTTTCAAACTTTTTAGACAGATAAGCTGAGCTGTCCTATTTGCATATCTTTGTTGGAGTTCTCAGTGACTAAGACTTATTTTCTCCTTGTGTTCACTAGAAATCCCAGGGTACTTTTTATAAGAACAGGGTTGAATCTGAAGTATTTGAACACAATATGCTTCTTCCATTAACATGAAAAATGCCGCTTGCCACCTGACAAGTGCCTGTACTGCAGACTGGCTTCAATACCACTTCTGAATCATCCCCGATTGTCCCAGAATGAAAAGCGCTATATATTATATGACTTGCTGTTAGTACTTCATATTTTTAGCAACTTTTTCACGATTTATCTGTTTAACTTCCCCTCTGGCACCTCTGCTTTTCTCTGGTTTCACGCTTGTTGGTACCGGCATTGTCCATCCAGGGGATTGCTTGACGAGCAGCAGGAGAGAGAGCTGAAAGCAAGTCTCACAGCTTGGTTGTGATCCCCCTTGCTCAACACCCATCAGGATGCAGTGTTGGGATCCATTCCTGGATATAGACACCTCGAAGATTCCCTTCATATAATTAGACTACAGTACAGTCCCACTGGGCTGTTTCCTGAGTAGAGACTCCTTCTTTGAGCTCCTTTCTACAGCTGGTACTTCCTAGTGAGGTTTTCGGAAACCCCAGAATCAGCTTTTGAGGCTCTAAGGTATTGCAGAAATTCTCCCAGCCATTGAGCTTGGCACTCTATCTGTGAAAAAGAGATAGTTAAAATTAATAGAATCAAATCTTCCAGAAAGTGATTTAAATCCAGCACATGCTTCATAGCGCACTTAAAAATAAAAAGCCTGATTTCCATGCAGATACGCAGCCAAACTCGTGTTCCTTAGGAGATTCTTCATGCAATCCTCCTGTGTTTGGACACAGCATGGTCCTCTCTGATGGAAATGCAGGGAGCTCTTACCATCTTGAGTTTGACTGTCCTGGTGAGCCTCAACAAGTGGTCCCTGTATTGCTTGTATAGCAACTTGGCACTGGGTTTTTTCCAGTGTGCAGGGCTGCCCTCCAGTGCAGCCATCCAACGATGGTAGATACATCCATGGTGTATATTCATAACATCTACAACAACAGAAAGGACTCATGAACTGTACTCAGACTTACTTCCCAAGCTATCAAGATTTTCAGAAAAGGCTAACAAGCTCCATGGTCTTCAGCTCATGGTGTCTCAGCTAGGATTATTGAAAGGAATCTGGCTGGTGTCCAGAAATTTTTGAGTGCACAAGGTTTTGCAGCTTTGCAAAATCAGTTTACAACATAACAAAACACTCACTTGAAAATCACACCAGGCTGTAAGTGGGCTGCTTGGTATTAGAGAATTTAGTGGCAATATTAACCTCACTGTAAAAACACGAAGGTCTTCATCTAGACATAGTTTTAGCAGAGTTATAAAGCTGTATTTACTTTTCACAGTGGATAGAAATATTGGGTTTGGGTCACAGAAGTCCTCAGCTGGATAAGAGTCCAGGGCAGTGTTAAAGGGCTAGAATAAGTAATACACACACACACCCACCACCACCCCCCTCTTCTGCTTCACTTTGCACAGGTGTTCTGGATCATTTGTTATGCAAAAGCTACCCAAAAAGAAATCCATACAGAGGGCCAAGAAATTGATAATGGTGAAATATTAAAACAACAAAAGTATGTACCTTCCAGGAGGTAATGGGGAGAGGATAGCCAATGAGTAAATCATTGGATCAATTTATTTTAAGACTACGTGAAAACTCCACTTAAAAATTATGCTGTAGAAGACATCTCAATTGCACTTACTTGCACCCTGAACTTTGAGATATGGGAATACTTCCAGATACAGAGTTCAGTTCCCAGCTGCACACAGAGCTGAAGCTTTCTGCTTTTACTAATATCTTCATTACATTCTTGTGCAGCATGAGCTTGTCTATACCTGTCTATATACCTGTTTTGTCCTGGAAAAAAAAAAAAAAGTTTAATTTAAAGGGAAATTAAAGGGCTCTAAAACCAATGAAACCAACAAAAATGAGATTAATATGGAGACCAGTCTGAAATTACTATGCCAAAACACACACAAAGATGTCCATAAGTTTCAGTTAAGAATATTTTCTCCAGACAATGATATATTAAATAACACAGATTTTGTAAACCTTCATGCTACTAAACTGCTTAATGCTAGAAAGTCAAACCAATAAAGCAATTTTACTGTGCCTTCATTCTACAAACGTAGTCAGATGGATTAAGGGGAGGGAATAAAAACATGCTATAAGGATGTCATCACTGTGACTCATACATGAGTCTCTCCAGAAATGAGGGGTTTGGAGGAGACAGTTGTCCTTGAAGCACTGTCTTGACACTTCCCTAGGAATAGCTCTGGTTGAAGAAAGTCGCAAGTGAGAAGTACCAGAAGTTGATGTGACATTGGGATGATAAATGGACTGTTGCTTCTCCCCACATGGTCCTTGCTCATGGATCCAAAGGATCACAGAGGTGTTTGCAATCACGTCCAGATTGCCCTGTCTATTCAGGAAACCTGTGGACAAAATTCACAGGGTTTTGTTCTTTGCCTAGTAGAAGAAATTGTCCGAGTCTGCTCCCTTTCTCATTCTGCTGTTGGAAATGAATAGAAACATTGAACTTTTCTAGCTCGTATGACTCTACTGACAAATGGTGGTCCAAATGGGGGGGTTTTACACACAGTAACTAGAGGGGTGATGAGTCATTAGTGACCAGTTATGCATTTCAGTAGTTTTGAGATAGCCTAATGCTTATTTGCTTTGGTTGTCCCTAGTAGACAGCACAGGTTACATGAGTAGTCAATGAAACACTTAAATAAGGATTTAGAGATAGAAGTTTGAAGTATTGTGACTTTATATTGGCCAACAACAGAAAAGGACTGCAACTGTTTTGATATTTAGGATGGTTGTATTGGTACCAAGGATATTTAAGGTGAACTTCAAAAGATGTCTTTGTTGCTGAAATAAAAAGGTCTTTCCTGTCTTTGTGTTATATTTTATTACAATGTACGGTTACCTCTCTGTAACAGATCTCTTAGAAGGAAGCAAGAGCTATTGTCAGATTAACTAGAGCCATATGTCTGTAGCATAAATCCATATAATGAAGGGAGCCACACACATGGGAGGGTGGATGGATGCCCTGAAGAAGAAACAGAGAGTGAGGGAAGAGCTGCTGAGCTGGAAATCTAGGAATCTTTGTACCAGCTGGTACAAATTAGTACTGTGCTTTATAATGGAGAATTTGAATTTGCATTTGGGCAGAAGCAGGCTCAGTGTCATGCTTTTGGGTCTGGATCAGGCAGAGTGATGCAACAGTTCACAGCAATAGGCTACTTTGTGGCAGTTTTAATCTGTAGGTTTTCACATGCTGTCAGGAAAGCTCACGCATTGTACAGATTGTGTGTCAGCTCTGCACATCTCCGAGGGCTCTGATGGGAAATTGAGCATGACCAACACACCCAGGAGAACCACCGGACAAAATGGTGCCTGAGACAGCTGCAGTGCACATCTCAGAGCCCTCCTTTCGGGGCAGAGCACTACTTATAATGAAATTCCACAGACAGGCTCCACCTGAGGACTGCTCAGCCTCCAAAGCAAGCTCTGGGTGCAGGCACTGCTCTTTGTTAAGGATTTGGCCCTGCCTAAACCAGGCTAATTATTAAGTCACCTTCTTCACATTAACTTGTGAGGAAAATTACCCTTCTGAGTTTGAATGGCAGAACAACATTAAGAGGATGCACCTTTTTTTTTCTTAAATCAACCAAACAGAAAATTCACAATGAGAATGATCTTGTAATTACACACATGTCAGAACAGAGAGCATGATAGTTTGCTCAGATTTCTTTGAACGTTTCTTTAGAAGAATTTGGGAGGAGAGAAAGAGGGAAGAGTTTATTGTAAATCAACTTTGGCATGAAACTTTTGTAAAAAGGTGCCCAACATGCATTACATTCTTTGTGCTGTGTTTTTCCTATGTATAGAGCCTTGACAACCTGCTATTCTATGATTGATGCACTTATTTCTTCTAAAGTATCACTAACCAAGCATATCATTTTTATACAGTAAGTGTATATTCAATTTCCTACAGTTTGACTGCTAAACAGGCTCAGTAGTAAAACAAATATATACTGTCACAGTGTACTGTTAAGGGGGACCAACTGAAAACCTTGGAATACTTTTCATTTGTGTTCCCTTTGCTTTGGCAATGGAATCACAGCAGGGGCAGATGCTAAATATCCATATTTTTATAAAAGTTGTATTGTCATTGGGCGCAGTCTGCAACTACTGCAGACTTTGTACAATGTTAATAGGAATATTATGATTCATATATTCTTGCACTATAAGACAGAATGACATATCAGGTTTACAGGCTCTCCTGACAAGGTATGAGGTATTTATCTGGGTTTTTATACCACAGTCTTATCAGCCTAGTATCTGAACAACTATTGACATCATTATCATTCATGGATTCATAAAATGTGTAGGGGTCTCCCAGTTACATTCTACAAAGTATGGAGTTGCTCCTTCACAGTGTGAAAGAAAATATAAACTGAAGAAAAAGAATGCAAACTCACATTGGCTTCGTACCGGATCCCTGGCACTCTGGACCGGGCGGGAGGATAATGGATCTGTGAGAATTCATGTATGTTTATGATGTATGAGGCATTTCAGCTGACATTGAATCAGGTCAGTGGGCCCATTGGACAGCATGCAATGTCAATGGAACTGTTATGTATTATTGATGTGAGTCACAGCATAGATAAAAACATTAGCAAAATAGCTTCCATTGCCATTTCTTTTTTTTTTTCTCAAATGACAAAAAGCACCAGTCCATATTAAACACAAGAAGCCTCCAATGTTTCTGATTCTCAAACAGCTTTGACTTGGAGCAAATGTAGGAAATGACAAACTACTGCCCAAAAAATACTTTTTCATGGAACAAAATGGCTTAACTTGTTTCACTTAGATTTTCAGTCGTGGAATAAGTTTTGCCTACAAAAGAGAAACATGCACACTCAAGGTCCTCTTCTGCAAATTGCTAGGCATATGAATCCTTTTACTCACTCTACATTTTTGCTTATCTCCATGTTATATACCACTATACCAATGAATTTTAAAAGACCAATTCTTATTTACATTTAAAGCAACTTCAAACTGCCCAGTCTGGGACATTAAAGCACATATTAGCACTTCTTCACACTGCCAAAGATGTAAAAATACCGTCACGCAAATCACACCCAATGGACTATGAGTATACTTAAAGTGAGAGGACATGCAAAAATTAACTTAAAAGCTTTCAGTACAGATTATACCCATTTTATCTAACCTTAGGCATCTCATATAGGCATTGCTCCCTAGAGATACATACCACTTGGGCTGCTGCCACAACTGACCTGTTCTGAAGCTAGAAGCCTTAAACTCCCTAAATAGCTGGTAAAAACTGAGCTACATTTTAAATGCCATGTAAAAAATAGTTATGAATGTATAAATATTTACAAGATTTAACACCTTATAAGGAGGGAAATAAGTGCTGTAGGACAGACTGCACAAAGACTACGTATAGTTTCTTTGCATCTCAGGTTCTCCAGATCTCTTTAGTGACATTTTAAAACTTTAAGCAAGTAAGTAACACCATAAATTTCAGTAGGGCTGTATGTGCCTAAATATAAGCACTTAAGTGTTTTACAGCTTCAAAGCACGAATCATATACTTGCATTTGCCAATTAGCTCCATAAAGGGATAGGGAAACATGTGTTTACCTAATTTGCGTACTCAAAGCTGTTTTGTGTGTGTACCTTTGGCAGGCTCATCTGAGACTTACATCTTTGCACCTGCACCCGTGGAAAAGCATTTTGTTCAGAGCAAAACTTAGGAAAATACAAAGTGCAATTTTAGTAAAGAGTATTATCTTAAAGAAACACGATAAAGTTAAAGGAAATGCATTAAAACAATGCTGCTTGTTGCTTGCTCCTTTCTAATGAAGGGTTTGCCTGATCCTTTGCTGTTGCATAGATTTGTCCTACTGCTTGATTTCACTGTGACATTTAGAACACCCCATGCCAATTTGTAACTCATGAGCACAAGAAAAACAAGGACTCCAATGTTAAACATTGCCAGTAGGGCCACTAGCCTCACCTCTGAAGCTTCAGGAATTTACAAAGTAAGGAGTCTTTATAACGACCTGATACACTGTCTGACTGATGCTTTGCTGACTTTCACAACAATCTTTTTTTTTCAATTCTTTTTCTTGTTCCTATCCCCTGCAACTTGTCTTTGCTTCCTAGTGCTTTGTTTTAAACTAGAAATGCTTATAGGGTCATTAAAACTTTAATTTGTATACTGAAAGTGTTGGCAAAAACAGGCTACTGCTATACATAAGTGTTATCTTCAGAAGTGAAAGCATAGTTATAATCTCTTCCTCCTTCCCCCCCAAAGAGATACCACTAATTAGTGATTCTTTGATCCCACCGTCTCTGAACAGAGACTACTACAAGGAAGGTCATCAGGCCCCTGGCAGAAGTACTCAACCTCTTACATGTAAACCAAGGGTCACAAAGTGGACTAGGTTTTACAAAATATTGTGAACCGTGGTTTCTTTGAATGATTACATTTGCTGTCAAGTTTGCAATTCTCTACTAATTCAGAAGCAGAAATAAAAGTCAATTAATAAACCTTCTTTTGATTCAGTAGGTATGTGGTAGTGGTGCTTGCTCCATTCACAGTGGTCGAAGCAGCACTTCAGAACACACTCGGATGCTTCAAAAGACACAACAGTCCCTGGAAAGTGCAAGGTGTGGTTTTCATTTTTGTCTCGTGCTCCTAACAATGCAGAAGCTGAATGAAACTACAATGGATGATTCATCTATATGTGTTCAAGCCTGCATCCCAGACAGGCGAGAAAATGGCATTTGCCTCTGTCTTCCCTCCACAGTGGTCCCCCGCAGCCCCAACAGCCGCAGACAGGGCGAGCTCGCCCACTGGGAACCGAGCTCATCCCCCTGCTACCTAAGCTGGCAATGCAGTGAATTTCGCATGCACTTTCTTCATGAATATACACCTCTAATTAACAAAGACTGCAAACTATTTGTTTGCTTTCCCAGGTCTTTCCTTCCCTGATAGAAAGTGGCTGTTGCAGTTAATCTAAAGAAACTCCTCCTAGGCTCTCTGCTCAGTGTTCCCCCTCACAAACCAAACCATCTTGTGCTGTAAAGCAGATAACTGAAATTTTTTATGGCTGGGTTCTTAAAATATTTTTAAGCTTCCCCTTCCTCACCCCCCCAGCCTTTTGATGTAAGGAGAAAATCTCACGCAGTGCCTACCCTTATCTCCCCAAGAGAAAACAAAGAGAGTTAAAGGAAAACATCTTCTGCAGAGACTGCCTTTTCCGCACTTCTCTCCCCACTGTGTGCCAAATAATGGCATCTGTTCCTGCTGTTCTTTAGTTCCCCCATCCAGTGTGTTTTCAACTTCCTGTGAAAATTTGTGGTTCTTAAATCCAAAGGTCATGTTAACACTTAAGTTCAGTTTGGAAGGATTTGGATTTGTTTCTCTTCAAAAATTTTTTTCCAGCTCTCCTTTGAAAATTCACAAAAGGCTTTCCCTGGCTCTTTGTATCGTGTGTGTTTTACACACTTCAGCGTACATCTCTGCACTTCAGGTTAATACTCTGGGAAATATCCATTCGTGTATTGATAAGCATTAAAGCATTGCTGTTTCCATGCCTTCTGGTGCAGTTCGATGTGCCGTTAGCAGCACAAGCTCCTCTCACGCTGCCCTCACTGTACAATCAGTCTGCAGCATATAGGAATTCCCTTCATCAGGTCTACAAGAAAATTCAAGCTGCATGTAAACTAAGCCACGCTTCTTCTAAGCCGAGGCTGTTAGAGTACATAGTCAAAATTCTACTGAATTATGTATGATGGTTTTTTGCAAGAGGAGCTGAACTCAGATCACCAAATTAATTTTTCTTATTGCTTCAGGTTGGACTCAAACTGTGACTCCAGAGCTGAACTGCCAGTGCTCTGTCCAGTGAGCTGCTCAGCCCGTCTGTTTGCTGGCTTTGTGCATTTTACAGTAGGAAGCCCGAGATGGTTTGACCGCTGATGTATTGTGGGCCTCCACTTATTCAGTATTTTCCCTAAAACACAATTTTTAAAAAATGAGTATTTGTCAGCTGGAAGGGTGCACTGAGAGCAGTGAGGAATAATTTGAGAGACACACGCAGGGAATTAAAGGCCAATACATAACTTTTCACATGGGTTAAAAAACCCAAAAACCTAAAACCGCCAAGACCTTAATTGTTTCCTTTCTAACATTAAGAAAAATGGTCTGTGAATGTTGTTGAACATTTATTTCAGTGCCAAGCAACTGGACTGCTCTACAGAGCACTGGGCAAGAGCCCAGAGAGTGGGATTTGGGGTCCATGCAGCCTGCACCCGCCACCCCTTCAGCCTGAGACTCTATCTGAAAATTCATCCTGCAAATGCCACTTTAGAGACAAAAGGAAAAGAAGTCCTGAGAGGGGTACAGTTCTAATGATGTAATTTAAAAAATATTCCATATGTTTCATTGCTGTCCATTTGAGAAAGGAAATCAACCCCACAAGTCTGACATCCTTCGCTGGCTCCCAAGATTTTCTCTGCCCTTGATTCACAGAGTAGGCAGAAACCTTCATGTTCTTTAGTCTGCACACCCTGTAGATCTGGCATGTTCTCTCTTGTTTGGTCCGAGAATCAGATGCTATTTCTGGTCTGAAGACATTTGTTCTCAATTGCCTACACAGTTCAATAGGATTTTAAGGTACATTTGTTAGGGATTATAAAGCACCTAAAGATGTATCAAGTGGAAGGGTCAATACAAGATCAGTGTGTATTGTGTTACGGTGTGTTGCATTATGTGGTATGTCTCAATTCACTATTGGAAACCAGATGTGGCAGACAAGCCCAGCCTATTTTTTGAACATTTGTAGATATCTTTGAATTATGTCATCAATGTTTAAAGATTTTCACAAAGATTTCAAGGAGTAGATTTTCTCAGGTCCTCCAATTGCTATCAAACACTCAAATTCTGTTGGATAATTGAAATGCTCTATCCCAATCCAAAAAATAATAAGCGTAAAAAGAACGCTTACATCCTTCTTTTGTAATATATACGGAGGATGGTATGAATTTGCTACCTGTAAGGTGTATTGAATTTTTAATCATCTATATATTTATGGTAAAGAGTAACACATTACTTCGAGCACACAAAAGCTTATGGCATACGATTATCCTTAATTAATGGGTAAGTGCAAAGCTTTATTATTCAATGAAACTGATTTATTATCTTAATTCTCCGATGTTCTGCTTCATGTTTCCATTGAAACCATTGTTTGCACCATGGTAACCAGCAACCACCATATGTACGTGATCTTTTTTATGACCTATACGTAATTAGATTTTATTGTTTTCTTAAAGCTGAAGCATAGCCTGTGCAAGCGGTCTGGCTATAGCTTCTGATACCTATAACTGAGGGACAGCTCGCTTGCTGCTTTTTTTTCTGTAATAATCAGGTCATGTTTTGGTGTATTATTATAACTTGGTGTCTATTTTTTCCCCAGCAGTCCTGCACGCATCCCTCCTCTTCCTTCCCAAGCACGACGGCGCACTTGCCTACCTGTCCCTGTCTCCTCTGCTCGGCACAGCTAGTTAACTGAAAGGAAGTGAAAAGAGCTGAAAGCTAGTGGGTGTCGGAGCTGCCTAGTAGAGAGATCCCCAGCTAATTGCTAGTCCTAACAGGCACAATTAGCCGCTACAAGCCCTTTGAGATGGCCCTGGGCTTCTCTCAGGTAACAGCCATCACTAGATAAAGGCTGAAATACGCTGCATTTAGAGAGACACTTGCAGACAGGGATGTCACAGGCTGCCAATTATGCTCTGCCTGTACACAGTCACTTCCAAGAACCAGACAAGACACATACACCTGAAGTTAAAGGGACAAGATGTGTACTATTTTGAACTACATAAGTGTGGGGCATGTGAAGATATAACCCTTCTCAAATTAGGTCATGTCATCTTTTCAATTATCAGTTCTTGATCAAGTTTTGTAGTGTTTTTTAACATTTACTCCAAGCAGTAAGTCCTGGAAAGCTCAGTGGGAGAGGGCTGCATATTTTGTTCACTGTACGCGATGTTACTTTAAGCAAAGTTTCACCATCACCACACAGAAAAACATGGCTTAACAGGCCTCTTCTAACCAAACAGTGGTGCTCTACCCTGGTGGGACGGTAATCCTTTAGCCATCTATTCCTCACAGAGGAGGAGACATTAAGATATCTAAGGATTACTTTTGAAATTAGTGAATGCCCCACACTCCCTCATCCATAAACAAATGACCTTCTCTGAGCATCTCTGGCCGTACATCCTGTCTCTCAAGCAATGAGCTTCTGTATAAAATAAGGCAGCCCAGAAAGTCATCCTTAAAAAAACACATCAGGTTTTCAGAACAATTAGAAGAAAATGGGCAATTTCAGGTAGCTACTACAACACGGGCCACCAATAACGGCATCCTGTAGAAAATCCTTATAGGTCAGTGCATAAATATTCAAACATTAGACTATAAGAATTTTAAGATCTAGATCTAAGTTGTGGTCATTAACATACAATTTGCAAGGCACCTAAGAAGCACAAATTCTGGCCTGAATTTTCATATATTGGTAACCTAAGTTAGTCACCCACCTCAATACTGGCATACCCATTTAAAAAAAAAAGATTCAGAGAAGCTATTCAGAAAAACTGTGTACTTGCAATTTCCTCTGAAGAAAACTTCTTATTTGGTTGCTCTGAGAATTAAAATTATTCCACTGCTTACCTTCATGAGATCCCGTATCTCCTGCCATTCTCTGTTAGAACATCAAATTTGCATCATGGCTATGTTAGGAGCATGTTCTCATGGTATTTGTCAAAATTTGTCAAACTACCAGTAACAAATAAAAATACAATTCAATATTAAGAGATTCCTATCATGTTTATTTCCTAAGTAGCATCTAGAAGACCATCTTCCAGCTCATATAACATCTAGTGAAGCAGGCTAATATTCAGAAGTCAGCTTCCCCAGTTCCAATTGATACCACACGGGAATGGCTCTTTCTGTTTAGGAAGCTAAACCAAAATTCAATATGCTAAATATAAATTTCTGGTTTTAAGACTCAGTTTAAATTTTCCCAAGAGTTTTGTGATCTTAATATGGCAAGTATGCAAAGACCATAATTGCTAATTATGGAATGGTTAAATTCTGTTAAAGGATAAAAATTACTTGACACAGCTGTTTTCACCTTCCCTGAATTAACAATGAAGCTCCAAATGAAGACTTGTAAGTGTTGTTGAGACCTATGTCTGTACTTACCTATATGGAAGGAAAGAAAGACCACCAGATGGATAAACAATATATGTTATCTGCACTTATGCTTTTCTGGTAATGATCTACTGCTGATCAATCCTGTGATAGATTTGTGAATCAGCTTCTAGGTAAAAGGACCCAGGGAACTTGTGCTTACATTATCACTTCCAGGGTTCATTTTAGATTCCAGACATTTTTTATTAGTTTTCTTGTTTGTTTGCTTGTTACAAACAGGATTGTTTTCCATATTAAAGAGTGGACGTCTTTGAAATATATGCAAAACCAGCATACTAATATTTGATTGCAAACCAAGTAACGATCAAAAAACTAAAAGGAAAGAATGAGTGCTCTATTATTAAAGTAGCAAAATAAATAGATATACATTTTTTCCCGTTTTACAGATACATTTGCAACCAAATTAGTAACAAGATCTCCTCCAATATAAATAAAAAAGGCTTGCACTTACCTATTAATTAAGAATAATGGAATGCCATAAGCTTTTGTGTGCTAGTGGTACTGTAATTTGTTACTCTTCACTACAATAAATATATAGCTGATTAAAAATGCAATGCAGCTTACATATATTAAATTCATACTGCATTCTGTATTGATTCACTTTGCTCATCCCAGTAGTCCACTGAATTCAAAGGGACTGAATTTTCATATATGGCCCTCTCAAGTGAAGAAGAAAAGCCTTTGGCAAAGCAGAGAGGTTCAACAAATGGATCTACAACACATGGTGCCACAGGGTTTAGGTTCACAAATCTCACAGGCTGACCTCCTCATTTATCCCAAGCCAGTTCACCCAGGTACTCCTATATTACTTAATATGTACTCAGAAACCTGGATGGATCAAGCACATTAGTTTCCAAGGGCAGTTTTAAGGACTAGAAGGGGGTTTTAAGTACCAAACCAGGATCTCAGAAAACATATTTTCCTGCCCAGCGCAGCGACTCGGTCCATTGCTCTGGTGTCCCATCTCCAGCTGTGAGTTGCCCGAGGAGATTATTGCCTCCAGCTCCCCCTCTTTTCCTCCTCCCCATCCTCAAAAGTCAGCAAAAAAAAAAAAATAAATACAGCTGAATACATCTGGTGAATTGCACAGTAGAGGGGAAGCTAATGTACTAAGAATAACGTCCTGGTGAAAATGACTTAAATTTCCCAAGCAAATTAGCAGGCACTGAACTTGTGAGCTCCTCTGAGAAAAAAAAAAAAAAAGAAGAAAAGAAAGAAAGAAAAAAAAAAAGATTATGAGAATCATGGGGCTTAGTCAGTGTGGGAAATGGGATCATTGTGCACACCACTGTGTGTACTCCTCAAACATACTACTATGTATGACTTCGTACGACATTGCAAACTTTGAGATTTTTTTTTATAAATTGAAGCATTAGGCACCAATCACTACAAGGGTTATTGCATCAGAGTAAATAGCCCAATTGTCCTTTTCATAGTGACCACTCCTGAGCTCAGAAATTATTGTTTACATGGGTAATTTAAACCAGATGCATTTTAAATACATCCTAATCTATATATAGCAGCAACCTAAAGCATTATGCCATTGGACCAAATTAGGCCCATGCAATATATTCACATTTCAGACTCTTTAGAAATTGAATTTTTATTTTAAAAAGTCCAAGTTATTTGTTGGGTTTTTTTGCCTGCAAAACCAAATTCTTACAACACCACCTGTGAGAAACTGAATTTTTCACCCTTGCTATAGCCTCTTTCAACTAATTAGGGTCAATTATCACTCTGTACAAGTTAACGTTACCTACTTAATTGCTAATAATCTTAGTAGATAAGAAAGAGAAGTGAAAAGTTTATTGTCCCAAGAGGAATCAGAATTTGCTCCCTAAAGGAAAGGGAGGGGAGAAGTAAAGGAAAAAAAGGCACCAGAAAAATAGAAAAGATGGTTAAAGAAGAAAACAAAAGACAGACAATATGCAATATTATCCCACAGAGTGATAAGAAATACAATGATCATGCACTCCAGGAATAAATAATGTTAATGACCAGAAGTTTGGTCACTGCCTAAAACCATATGTTTTGACCACTAATCTTTCTGAAAACATCTCACTCTCGTCTGTGAGAGTACTGCTGTGGGTTGAGTGTAATGCCTGGACCATGGTCGGTCACTGTTATCAAAATCTAGCTCTCTATATGTGACAAATTCGGCTCCTCTGACAATCACAGAGTCCAATACTGTGGACTCCAGAGGACCAGGACATTGAGCCAAGTAGCTTGCAGCATGACCCTATATTACAGTGTTGAACACAGAAATTGCACCATATGCAACTGCATTAAATGTAGAAATGTTTAGTAGGAAAAAATTAAAACCCAGCACTGAAATTCAGATGAAGCTAAGATTCTAGATTAACCTTCTTCCTTTAGAAAACTGGTCACCTATCTTTAAGAGTCAAAATGCCAGTTTTATGTATTATCCATAACAAAGTGCCTACAACATACAGCGTCTGATTACAGTATTGTGGAGCATTTGCCCATTACAAACTCTGAAAGACAAGTGATAGCCACCTATTCTCTAATGATATTTCCTATGCTTGCACTTGATGGGTTTAAGTATTGGTCATTCTGGACATGGTATGGTTTGTGACATCTGATAGGATCTTAAACCAGAATGGTATGGCCGTAGGCCATAAAATAAGATATCAGAAAAGAGAGAGCCAAGGAGATAAATTTTGTGAGTCCACCTGACCAATCCAGCTGAGCAGAGTGCTGGTTTCCTGAATCCCATGAAGCAGGCATGTAAAATATCTGTTTCTTGATGGGCCTGGCAGATGTGATGCCAGAAATAATTCTACTCTGATTTATTTTTGTAGCTTTATCTAGTTCCTTATATTAAACCTACAATCCTAAAATAATTTTAGGACCATTTATTTTTATGCCTACAAACAGTAGAGTTACCCAAATGTTAAAAGCCTATGCTCATAGGCCCATAAAAGCACTGTTGATTAGATTGCAGTATTTCAGTTTTTAGTTATCAACACTGACACTTTTGGAAAAAATTGAGTACAATATACTTCTGTACACACTGCAGTGTTTTTAACCATTTAGTCAGTACCACGTACATCAAATAGACACCACAATAAAACAGAAATACATTAAACATACATCTGGAAGCACTTCGTAACTGACTTCTGCTTATGAAAACGACTGTACATAATTTCATCATTCACTTTAATTCATTCACATGCTGCAGTCAATGGAGTCAGATAACACGCTGCAATAAGATTCAAGCATAGATTTCTCCTTGTGTTAAATTCCATGCTTTATCTGTCAGCCCACGCTTGCCATCACTTGTGCATCCATAACATGGCATCAGACTCTGCAGCAGCGGTACTGGACACAGCAGAGACCTGGTGGGATATTGTGATTCACCTTTCAGAAAGTCATTGCTCCATTTATCTTATATCACATTTCATGGATAGTTACTAACAGCAATTCTAGCAGCACCAAGTAAGTTACCCTTAAGCAGCCTGACCAGAAGCTGTAAGGGGAAACCAAATCTCCCTTTCTGTTCCCAGTAAATGGCAGGATAGTTGCATGAGGTACATGTTCTTTTCTTTTTACCTTTTATTGCTTGGTCTGAACCATTACCTTATATGAACTTCAGGATGAAAAGTTCCCACGTATGTACAGTCATTTTCATACCGTATATTTTTAAGTTTCAGCCACAAAGGGTACATTTGCAGCAATAGCAGTAGACATGGCAAAAAAACCCCTACCGTAGTATGACCGATAACATACCCAGCAGAAGCTTGATCTCAAAAGATATGTATTTTAAAAACAAAGGTACCTTACCTTAACCACTGGTATTCCTTTACTAATACCAACTAAATCCCATGAATGGGCCATAAAACTGGTCAGTTGGCATGCAATAATGCATTGCCAATCTTCTTTCTTTATGTTAAGCACCATGTTATCAAAGCATGACTGAAATGATGAGCACAGCAGGCATATTAGAGCTAAAAAAACCAGAACATTTCATCTACATCCACCTACATTGTTAAAATCAATAGCAAAACCCCAGCAAAACATCATGAGTCTCCATGACAGTGACACTTCTAGGGACACTATTGGTTACCCTGTTTTATGGTTGGTGGCTGTGCCTCAGTAACATATTTCCAATCTTTTCTTAAACTTGTTCAATTATAAACCAACCTAATAGAGACCAATTCATAAGCACAAAACCACAAACAGTTCCTTGTTTAAAATATGAGGAGACATCCTTTGACAGAAATTAGAGATTTAGTTAAGATTCGGTACAATAGAAGAGGTTTCCAAATTGTCTACTACTCAATGATCTGAAAATACTTTATAAATATTACATTACCCTAGTTTCAGTGCAACAATCCAGGAAACTAAATAGAGGTATCCCTTTTACAAGTTGAGGAAATCAAAGCACGGAAAGACTAAATAAGTGTTAAAAGAAATTACAAGATTTCTGTTCCAACACTAGAAAAAAAACAGATCTTTTTTTTTTAGTCCAAGTCTATGTTTTAAATTTCAGCTATGATGAGTTATTGCTTCCCTTTGCTTTGCTGGAGAAAACAGAATATTTAGAGACTTCATCTAAAAAACCCACCACACTAAATATAGTCTGGCGAGCTCTTGAACAGAAGAACATTGTCCCTTACAGACTGACTAGCTGGCCAGTCCAGCTGGCCTGGATGAAATTTCTTTCTTGATCATTTTGTTTATAGGATATATTTTGCTTTGGCACTTCTGCCACCTGCTCTTGTTTTCCATTACTCCATGGCTGTGTAAGCACTTGCGGCTTCAGTCTACACTTACCCTGAGAGAGCAAAAATATTCTCTTCTCATAAAATAAAATTTGAATCATTATTTTATTAGTCAAATTTGCTACTTTGCATTTTGGTGCTTTATAATGAAGACAGATGGACCACAGGGAATCTGTGTAACAGGATGGGTCTCATATAAGTCTAACCAGGACAAAATCATGGACATCTACCTCACCGTCCATGAGCCCAACTAGAAGTTTTTTTGCTTTGAAAATGAAGATGCCATACACGGCAAATCCTCATTATTTGTGGTGATGACTGGGTGTAGACAGGTTAATAATCTCAGCAAGTGATGGAGTAAAACCAGAGATGCCAACACAGAGAACAAGAGCATTCTACTACTCCACCCTCCCGCAGAGCCTTTACAAGTTGCTGCTGCAGCGCGAAACAGATGAAGCTCCATTACCTATGGTGGTGGCAGGAGAGAAATGGGACAGCCTCATTTTCTTCTTCCCTGGGGCTCTGGGCCGTGTGTTGCCAAAGGAAGGTAACTGCAGTAAGACTCAATGCAAATCGGCTGAGGGAGCTGTCTCCTGCTCCACAGCTGCAGCAGAATTGCAGCAGCAGCAGCAAGACACTGGTTCAGTAAAATCACAGATTAAGAATGATTATCCTTTACTTGGGTTTGCAGTGATCAGCAAGGTTGTAGCCAAGAGGCGACACACTTTCACCATCCCACAGTTCCCAAGGTGGAACCAGTCACGCTGCTGCTCTAGATGCCAACGCAGCAAACTCACACGTTCATTTTCAATGTGGCTTTGAGGTTTACCAAGTGATGCTGGTCAAAGCTCTGTTATTGTTCTCCAACAGAACAACACAAAAAAATTCTTTCCTCCTCTTTAAATGCAGCTGTTTTTTACTGCAAAGGAGGGGGAACTGAAAATAATTTTCTGCATCAGTATTATCAATTATCTAAAGCCCATTTGCACCATTATGGCTTTAATGTTCTCCCAATAGAAATATAATTCTCATTATTTTTATTGGGTTTTATTTTTATATTGCTATTAAATGCATATCGCCAGATTCTCTGTTTTCTTAACCTACATGGGCCAAATATCCAACCCAGTATGAAATCCTGACTTTGAAACCATGCCCCTGGGCTTAGGCGTGTATGCAATGTGTACAACGGTGATGCTGAAATTGCCTAGGCATGGGATCATTTATATAAATAAAGCTATGGAAACAAATGTTCTGCTTTTGCAGAACTGTAGCCTTGAATTTTACCATAGCCACCAAAACATACTCAGTAGTAATCATATTTCCAAACAATCCTCTTTCTTGACCAAAAAGGACTAGTATTAGGGAGCAGGTAATGATGTACTTCAGCACAATTCATTAAAACATGCTAAGCTCTTAAAAGAAAAATTCTAAAAGAACAGGAACTGTGTAAGAACATGGCTTATTTGATATTTTTCTATAGAAGTTTTAAAATCAAGACAAATTTGATCCCAGTTCCCTCTTCTCCAAAGGCAGAAAGGGAGCACACAAAATAGATGTATTCCAACAATGGACAAATTACTGTTGCGATTTTGTCGTAAGAGGTAGCAATTCTAGTCTTTTCACGCCAATTTGCATATTCAGTAGGTAGGGACATCCCTCTCTTTGGCAATCTAGTTTTTATCTGTTATAGTTAATACTGAGATGGCATTCATTTTATATATTGAATCAAAATACCAAACATTACCGAAACCATGCTTTTTCTTTTCAAGGTATTCACCCACCTCAAACCATAAATCCAAAGCAGGCATTGGATGACTAGGAAAAGAAGTTTTCCAATGCGCTTGCCTTGTTCTAAGTGCACTCACTAAAGAAAGCCTGAAATTATGTGTCTGAATACAAAATTTCCCCTGCTCCAACCCTCTTATTCATAATATTTCTGAAAGCATAATTTATCCGGTGAATCCCTCTCCCTCACCATTCCCTCTGGCACGTTTTGTGTCCCTGCCTGAAGCCTCGGAGCCCAGCCTGCCAGCAGCAGCTGGCTGGGCAGCCTCCCTGCCTGCTGCCCCCTCTCCAGCGCAGCACACTGACGTGGGGACCACTGCCCTGTGCCCATGCAAGCTCTCTGGACGAGCTGCTTTGGTCAACATGAATAATGGAGTGCCTGGGCTGACTCAAGTCTGAGCAGGCTGGATAAGCCCTCTCCCTGGACCTACATGATGGTCCTTAAGCAGGCTCCCAATGCAATTTTAAACTTCACTTCATCATAATGATAGGCTACAAACGACCCTCCTATGAACATAATAAGCACAGTGAAAAAGATAAACTGCTTTAAGAAATGCTATGGCAAATACCAACTGGAAACAGGACATAAACCAGTAAGGCTACATATTCAGCTGCCCCCTGAAATTGCCACCCTCTGTGCACATGTGGCTGGCAAAGAAACTCTCACACACAAGCAGGCATGAAAGGGTGAGTATAAAGGCTCCTCTGCTTCTTACCTCATTCCCCATTTTCAGTTTTACTTATGATCGAGTGCTCTTCCAATATACAGATTTATAGAGCTTCATTGTTTCATACAGTAGTAGCTGATGTATCAAACCTTTTTTTTTTTTTTTT
>VZTL01008836.1:35439-48440 GCA_013400535.1 Scopus umbretta
TTTTTCTTTTTGCCTTGCAATTCCAGCTTGGAGACTTCTGTTTGCCTTAATGAATTTTGTTTGCATAGTTGACTGGCATCAGGTTAAGCAGGTATTGAAATGTGATATAACAACCTAATCAACCGTTAACAGGTATAGAAGAAGCCCTGACAAGGAACAGTCTGAAACCCGCTCATGATGAGATTCGTTCTGATAAGGGAAAAAAAAGAAGTGTAGGACCAATTTATGCATAAATTGGTCACATTTTCACACCTAGCCCCAATTATCTAAAAAGGGTTTAACATTATATTTATATTGATAAGCTTAACAATGTTGAACCACGACTCTGGGATGATCTGTTACAATTCACATCCAAAGCGACCAGAAGGAATAATTGGAAACCCTCCAGCATTTCAAGAAATAGAAGCAGCCTTGAAAAAGATGAAAACTGCTGTACAAGGTCTGGCTTTTGCTGAAATTACAACATAAATTCCGAATGAAGGATGGCCAAGAATAATTCAACAATTACAAATTCCCCTCTAAAGACAGAGGGAATGCTACAAGATTAGAGAAATTGAGTCATCCCAAACGTCTCCAAACAAAAAAAAAAAAGATAGTAATGACTACAGGCTGACTGAGACATTTGATAGACTGTATCTCGGATTGATTGCACAGGGATTTTAGCTGAATAACCAGTTTTTATACTATGAATATCAATAGTTGGCTACATAAATAGAGAGGATACTTGCCAAACAATTATGGAAATCCTCATACTCATCACCAGTATGCAAGTTAACCCTAAGGTATATTAGACCATCTTTAATGGGCTACAATCATTTTGACATCTTCTCCGAGGCAAGAGCACCCATAAATGCCTAACTGATTTCCCGTACCAGCAAGGCCAGCCTGTCATGTGCAAGTATCTCAAACAATCAGAAACTAAATGTCTACCCTTAAACCCCCCTTTAGCTGATGAGATTGTGATTCCTTCTGTGAACTGTTTCTGTTTTCCAGAAGCAACTCATACAATAAGGAGGAGGAAGCTCTCCCCTGAGTACTGCCTACAAGCAGCAGAGAGACCAAGGCGAAGTTATATACAGGCTTTTAAAAATGTGTAATAAAGGAAGATAGATAATAACACCACCTATAATTCAAAGCTGTGTCTTACAAGAGGCATGGAGATAATTTTGTTTTCCCCTCCTCCAAAATTTAACGTGGAAGTACAGGTGTCAATGCAGGCTGGCACTGGTCACAGCACCGCATATGGCGGCATCCCAGATTTTATGGCAACAGCATTTATGAGGGTCCTACTACCAGCCTTCTTTTTCCCATCCCCAGATGCTGGAAGGGCAGCCCATGCTGCTGGCCTCCCTCTTCAGGTATGTCTCCTGCCTCTCCATCCTATCTTCAGCTCTTCCCCATTCCCTCCCTTCTGCAGGAGTGGTTTGACCCAGGCTTAGCCCTGAGCTGGCATCTTTGCCCAGCAAACTTTAGTTTTGCACTTGTGGCTGAGAAGCCTTGAGCCTTCGCAGGACAGGTCTATACTGAACTGTGCTTGTAAGTGAGGGGGCTTCTCCATAACACGTCTAGAACAATAAAATAAACTACAGGTGAGTGAAGACAATATTTTTTTCCCCAAAATGTTGGTTATTTCTAAGGGATTTCAGCGGTGTGGATGTGTGCTAGAGAGTGGGCCAGGAAGAGAGTCAATAATTCATAGTATCCTTCCAACAGGGTATTCCTTAGAGGATCTCTAAAGTACATCAGTGACATTTAATAACAGATCCTTAGAAGACTCTCTTTGAAAGGCACAAAAACATTATTATTGTCCCATTTTATAGAGGGGAAACCTGAGGTAGGAATTTAAAGATACATGCTCTCTAACTGAGACATTAAATGAACAAGCCAAGACAGACTCCAAACATTTTTCATTCCCAAGGTAAAATTGTACTGGAGTGGATTTCAGTGCAAGCTTTCACTTATGGCCAGCAGGAATGAGCATCGAAGGTGTAGCTCAGGTCATCTGCAGTGGGTGAAGTCACAGACCTGACTGTGACCAGTATTGTCTCCACAGAAAACATCATTACCACAAAACAGAGATCAGGGATCTGCATTAAATTAATCAGAAATTTCTGTTTTGTAGACTTGGCACAGGATGGGTAGCATCTCCCTTCAGCAAAAAAAATAAACAATAGACTATTATGAATGTCACCCTGGTCAGACATAGAGGAAAACCTGAAAAGGTAACTGAGCTTTGATGCCACAATTTTTTAGGGTTGCAGCTCTTTGCTTTGGAGGTGTTGCTGCCCCTATCCATCCTTGGTGATGGTGGTAAATCCCAGCAGCAGTGCTTCTTCTCCTAGAAATACCACTGCATTATATTTTCCTTTTTAATTAATTTTTCTTTTTTTCCATGGACCTACAGAAGGAACTATGTCACTTGGGTCAGAGCAGTGCATATTCTAAATTATTAACAATCCTTGCAATCAGGAAACAGAAAAGAAGGAAAGTAGGAAGAAACCTTTGCAGTGCAGGAAGAAGGATGGTCAGCAGTATATGTACATTCCTCTCACAGGAACGTTAGCACTATATTTTAGCATCTAAAATCTTCCATGTCTCTTAGTCACTGACAGCCTATAAAGCTGACAAGTGGCCACCATGGCCAAAGCTGTGCCTATGTCCCTCCAGCCAAGCAAAGCGTCCGACGTCAGCCTGGCAGGAGAGATGTACAGATGGACCACAGCAGCTCTCTCAGGTGGAAATGCAATGCAGTTGTTCTCCCATGTCTCAGGACACAATTAAAACCACAATATTTAAACACTACTGCCTACCTTTGAAATACAAACCCACAATACTGCACTTCCTGGACACGGAATTAATCCATTGTGGAGGTGTGGCACTGAAAATCAAAGTTTGCAAGAGGAGGCAAAATCCAAGTACCTTTTTCTTTTTTAAACATATTTTCATTATTAAATAAAGCATATAATAAATTTAGGTGCAGACAAACTTGGTCCTGGTAGTTTCTATATGATGATGCTGTACAGCAATGAATTTCTTACACTTGCAAAACACTTGTTGGATCTTTGAATAATCCAAAAATATGAAGTAGGGCAAGACATTTCCGCAGTTCATCTTCACAAAACATGATGTCACTTATGTACAGACTCTTAATACTATTCCTCCTCCTATTTTCCTTTCAAATATGTGTTTTGTATGGAGTTATCCATCAGACAGCACACTGTCAATGGGATGTGTCACTGCTGCGTGTGTATTCTGATAAAATGAACCTAATGCATATGTAAATCTGCCTTCTCAGGAAAAGTGTGCGGAAACACTTTTGACTTGAAATCTCTCACTGCAAAAAGGTTTAAGAAGGGTAGAGATGAAAATTTCACAATTTCTAGGATGAAGTGGCAGCCTTTGAGGTCTGCAGTATACAGTCCATGGAGAGATCCCATGCAAGCCAGGGTGCCTGCCCGGCCCCATCCCGCATTGCTGCAGCCACGAGCAACGCTGGGGAACAGCGAGGTCCCCCTCTCCCACCGCTCCCTTTCGGCCATCCAGGGGCCGCTGGGAAGAAGAAGGCCCTCTCCTCACCGCACTGCGGGTGCGAGAAGCACCTGGGGGCAGCAGCCGTGTAACCTAGTAAGAGTGCTGGGCAGCCTCGCTAATAAAATCATGCAGACGGCCATCACACGCTGCTTTCAAAATATCGTGCTGCCAGGGACTGTCAAAAAAGTGGTCACGGAGACCTCCATGAACAAAAACAAATAAATCCTGGTAACATGAATTTAGCTCTCTAATTGATTAAAAAAAAAAAAAAAATTTAAAGGTAAAACCATCGGCTCTTTTGAATGGACTCTTAAATATAACCATTTACAATAATTTGTGAGAAAAAACATTTAAGGAAAGGATTTAAAGATATCATCTGGCAAATGCCTTTGTTGACAACACATAGATATTAAGTGCAGTTTATCCTGGCCGTAATTAGGCACCGCTTTCCTAGCTTTGTGATTGTAACATGGGGTTTTTATTATTATTTTAAAGAGTTTACAAAAACACCATAGCATTAATAGACACCTTCTGAAAAGAGTAAAAATAGGCATTTGAAATTAAAAAAATACATTGCTTTCACAAGTAACTAGCTCTTACCTAAAATAAAATATAGAAATTATTTAAAAACAAGCCAGTAAAGTTATTACTGATGCACAAGTGCATATGTGTACACACCTTGCCATCTTTCCATTTGCAGGTAGAAGTATAAAGATCCATAAGGTGGAAGGAAATTTTCTTGTTACACCATTATGTACTTGCTGTTCTAAAAAATAGTATTTCTTAATTCTTAACCCAAAATCCAAGTTTATATTACATATCTTAAAAGTTATAGACTACATATACAAAGAAAGGTTTTCTGTCCTGTAACACCATTTTTAGAAGCTGCTGATGGCTTTGCGTAAACCTGCTGCCTTTGAGAGCAGGGAGGGTATCCTTTACAGAAGAAAAGTGAAAACCAAAGCTGTCTGTTTATAAAGTATTTTTATGAGAGCACAACTGACTCTTTGGATGGAAAGTGGAAAATATAAATTCAAGACCTTGTGGTCTGAAAATATGGTAGTTTTTAGGCTGCACCTTTTAAAAGAATATCTCAAAACCTGGAAACCTTCTGCTGTATCTTGCTGTTTAAAGTAACAAGGTGTATCCTTCTTTACAGTGAGTAATATACTAAATCACTTGTACTGCATCTCTCAGACTGTGTTGTGCCTGAGTTCAGTGAAAGGCTTTGTTTTGGTTTCTAAGTGCTTTCTTGTTTATTTGAAATGGCAGTATTTACATCTCATAGCTTATTAACTCTAATCACCCAGTTCAGTAATTAAAAAAGGCAGAGTTGTCTACTGACATTGATCACAATACAAAAAGCCGTGGTAAAAAGAGTCTAATGAAATATTTTCGTAAATTGTAAAAAAGGGTAATTATGGGAACAGGAAAGAAAACCCTAACTGTATAGCTTCTTTTAATGAAATCAATATGATATCGTTCAATTAAGTAGCGAAGCAAAGCTGGGAGATCATGGAGTCTGACAGGACATTGAGAAACGTATTAACGCTTTTGCAGCTGTCAGATGACTTCATGGGATGATACCTGAGATTAAAAAAAAAAAAGGTAAAGAAATGGAGTTTAACATTTACCCTTTTATATAAAGAGTTGGAAAAGAAAAGGAAAAATGAGCCACTTGCTGAAAAAGGAGCAGGTGACATTCTGAAATTCATCTGCTGGAAAAGGTGACTTTTCTTCATTCAGAGGAACTTCTTTTCCTTTTAGTGGTAAACATCTGTTGATCATTTCATGTTATAAGATTAGTTTTGAAATAGAAACACTACATAGTATGACTTTTCCTCCACATATTGTTCAAATTTCAAAAGATGCTATATTTGATAACTAACACTTATTACTTACTGCCCTTTATAAAATATTCTTGGCAGAAGGTTAGAAACTGATACTTCCAGTTGAAAATAATGCATTGTCAAATAAGAAAACTGCAGGCTATAATTTTTAACACATGTATCTATTATTTTAAACATGAAACATTGCATCAGTTTGACATTAATTTATATAATAGGGACAGAAAAGGATAATGCAATTTTCAGGGGCTATCTACATTTAATTAACCAGCAGCAGTCGCCTGTAACAAAAGAAAACTCCGCTACAAAAAATAAAGCCTGTTTGTACACCTTCTATCATGCATTATTGAAACACACAATGTCATTATATGAAATAATAAGTGCTTAAATAGAGGCAGCAACTAATAAATACAGACACAAAACTTTCATAAAAGTTTGTAAATACAGTATTGTATGGAAATTCTGATGCATATTAGCTCTCATATGTACTGTAAAATGTTTTATTATGAAAAAAGTGGGTAAGATACTTATCTTTTAAATTGGAGTTTAATATTTTATTAGTGCCAGGCACATAATTCTCATCAAATGGCAGGAAACTCTTTTTTGTATGGATATAAATGTCTAGAGTTTAATATTTCAAATATAAGTACCTACTACTGCATCTATCACACTGCAGCTTAATGGAATTTACTTTTTCTTAAATATTTATACTGTATGTGTGTTTGGTTGTCAAATGATTGTATAAGTACTGAGGCAGAACTGATAAGCTGGGCAACAGTCCTGTGAATTATTTTTCAAATTTGAAATGTTTGAAATCTTGAATACAGTAAGGAATACAGGATTTAAGAATTTTCAAACACGCAATTTTCTTGGAAAAATAGTATTCTACAATTGACAAACAAACAAGAAGTTCTTCTAAGTGAACCCTAGATTGCAGAAATCATCTGACTTCCCCCAAACAAATTACATTTAGAGAAAAACAGAATGACATTAGCAAGAAATATTTCCTGAGAATCCAAAATACACAGTAGTGAGCAAATTAAACTGAGACCAGTCTCCGATATTTCCACTGTAATGTACAGAGAGCATCATTCAGGTTCTGCAATACTGCAAACTATTTCATCAGTTCTGAGAAATGCTTTCTGATCCATGCTGATACAATTATCTAGCCTTTATTGGCAATTTAGACCTGCTTTTAGGGACATTTTAGAGCAAATGATGTTTTCTTGATATTTTAAAAAAGCAGCACTATTTGCTATACCTTTGGGATAAGGTAGAAATGGAGTTAGAGGCTCATTAAATATCTGATTGGTACAATGTGGTTTTTGTTACTGTGGACTAAACTACCAAAAATGAAGATATGTTCCTGGAGGTTCTGCTCCCCTTTGCAATCAAGTGGTATTTTTATTTGGAATATTTCTGTAAAATATCAGCTGGCATTTACTACTACTGTACTACTTACAAAAGCCTTAAAATCTGCCTATGAATTGAAAGATGTTGAAACTTACCTAATAAATTTTTAATATGAGCATGTGTGAAGGGCACACCACATCTTTCTTTGTTGCTATAAAAACATGATGTCCAGACTATGACCAAGTGAGCCTAAATTCCTTTTGATGTTTCTGTAAGTAGAAAAAAGTGAAGCAGTTGCAGAGATTAAAAAACTAAAATGAGATACTCTTAAATGTTTTTTACATAGGGATTTAATTGAAATGACATCTGAAACTAGACAACAGTCTACTGAACGACACAAAGCCCAAAAGCTCCTACCGGTTTGTCTTGTAACTGGTATAGCTTTAACTTAGAGACTTAAAGACAGCTGCAGTAGCCTTAAATTTTAGAATTTAATTCAAATGCTGCTTTCCTAAGCACTGGCAAAGCAGTTAAATTAGGTCCTCTTATCCTGATTACAATAGCATATACCGTCAAAAGTAGACTCAAAAGATGTATCAGTTAATATTTCTTCGATATTTTCAACTGTTTTTCAGTTTTCCCCCTGCTTTTGGAAAATTCACATGAGTGTTTCTGAGTTCTCTGTATTACACAGCTATTTTTATGCCATATTGGTCTGAGTAAATAACATACAGGGAAGTGTGATAAATCAGGAGCATACCATTGCGATAAATAAAAGCTGATAATTTAAAACTCTTTTAGATGGAAGTGAGATGCCTCATGAGAATACTAGTGTGGTAAATAAAATCTGCTAATTTAAATCTTTAAAAATAATTCTTCCTGCTGTTAGCGTCCAACACACCATGTAGCAAGGCAGTTATTAAGCAGCCCTACTGAGGAAGAGGATTGCACCACTGTCACTGTTATGGAGAGAAAACTTTTGCACTGTGAGTTTCTTCGATGAGGTGGAGCAAACTATGCAAAAGCTTACATAGCTGACACATGTAAGCAACTCGCTGTAAACAAACATATAGACAATTTAATTGAACTTGAAAACATAGCTATTTGTAGACCCAGCAATGCTACAATTACAGGCCACATCACTGAAACCAGTTTGAAGGAAGGGAAGTTGCACTGTAGCTTAGTTTTATAGCAAAGTGGGTTTGGCTCTTTCAGTCCGAGTGGTTAATGGACAGGCAGGGAAATTATCAGAAATGCACCTATTCTCAAATCAGACACCCATCTACCAGATTAAGAAATATTTTAAAGCCCCAGTTTTGGAAAACCAGTGGAAAGATTTTTTTTTTTCTGCCCATGCAAGATTTTTTAACTGTAAAACAGCAGGCGGCTGGAAAGCCTAATGCAGTTTGCATCACTGCGGGGGGGCAGGACAAAAAAAAAGAAAACAAAAAGAAAAAAGCTCCTGCCAGAAATGCAGGTCCAGGGGGGGCTGGCCAGTCCCAGGGGCCCAGACGTGCTCCCCTGCCCTGCATGGTGAGAAGCAAAAAAAGCAGCCCCCCAAACTCCCCTCCTCCCCAAAAGGCAAAGCCAGATCAAGTCGCACATTCTTCATTTGGCCCCATCATTTCCCTTAAAACAATATCACCTGTTGCCAGCGCAGATTTAAGCAACCAGTGCTCGAAGCTTTGCGCTGCAGTGGCCTCCTGCTGCGAGCCCCTCGCCTGCCTGCGCCTACTGTGGGGTGCGTAAGGGCTCTGTGGACATGCCCTGCTAATTTCCCTGGCAGAGGGTTCATACTCTGAAGCCACAGCCTAGCTACTGTCAAAGAGGAATTTAGGGAGAATTAAAGGACTCTTCAGAAACATCCTTTGCTCATTCCTGCCCCACAGGTTATTGTTTACACTTTTCAAAAGAGAGTCCAACATACAGGTAAAGTATTACTACTCTGGTTGCCTGGCCAAGTGCATGGATATCCATAACGAAGCAAGGACATGTCTATAGGCAAAAGGTACAGTGTTTTTGTTTGTTTGTTTGTTTGTTTGTTTGTTTGTTTGTTTGTTTAAACAAAGACTTTGAAAAGTGAAATAAATATATGGGCTGCCAAGGACAGAAAAATGTAACCTGCTGGGTATGAGCTTGGCGCTGGCAAGTTCAGCAGGCTCATCCAGTGGCATGGAAGGCTGCAAGTTCTGGGACGTTCTGTCTACTCTAAACAAAACTTGGTGAGAGCTAGTGTCAGATATTACCTTTCAACTTTGAATTTTCGCAATTAGCAAGTTTTGTTTTCCTTAAAAAAAAAACACCAAACAAACAGCAACTAACTTCATAAATGCACCTGTATTTCATGTTCAGTTTACGCTACTCGTACTGGTAGGAGCACAATTACAGGTGCAATTTTAAAAATGCTTGCAAATATCTGGGGAAAATAGCAGTGGGTCAACGTACCAGCTATCCTGCAGAAACAGCTCAGAATTCGCTAGTAAAGGACAGCATATTCTGGGAGGAAACTCTAATCCTGCAAGCGCACATGAGCAACAGACCCAGATCTCCACTTTGAGAGGGGGGAGGTAGGGAACAGAGACAGCACCCGGTGCAGCAGGTCCTGGGGCTGGCTGAAGGAGGGGATTGAACGGCTCCTAGCACAGCAAGTCTCTGGGATCTGCTGCAGTTAGAACTCACAACTAAGCTGGAAGAAGGAAGCTTTCCAGAGGCTGCACTGAGAGAAAGAAATGAGATGGAAAGCCCAGTAAGAGATGCACAGTGCTTCTGTGACCAGGCACGCTTAAGACCCGTTTTCCCCCCTGTGCTTTTAAGCAGCGGACGTTCAGAGGAGCAATGCCACAGTGACAGGTCACAAGGATTGACAGTGCCTGCCCTGATGACCACAGAAATTATCTCATGTGCTGGGCTACAGAAAAGGAGGGGAGGACTAGGCAGTCCCATCTGTGAGTGCCAGGGCACTTCTTCCTTTGAGGAGCATAAATATCGCTACTGTATCTGAGGACCACATAGTTCCCATCAACACCTCTGTGAACCAGAGCCATCGGTGCCATAATCAAGCAGTCAGCCTGCCTCTCTGAGCAGATATTAGACCACTGTCACAGCAAAGTTATACAGCTTGGAGACAAAACCAATAGAATAATTGTAGCAATGCCATACGGCATCTGTATTAACATGAGCAAATTATTTTGGTAGGGATTCAATTTCATAAATGTGGCTTCAAAGGCTGTTCCATGAACACTATAATGCTTTTTTCCTTCTCACCAAAATGAATAAAAACTTTACGATATATTCAGCACAGTACTTAAGTATTTGTTTTGTTAATTTCTTAAAACAAATTGGATTCCCACTAAATACAAAACTTGGACAGCTGCATTAAGCAAGCAGTGGGGAAGCAATCTCATAATGATTATCATGCAGAAGCGCACTACAGAAGAATTCCCAGAATTTCATCCAAACTGTTATTTGCTCTATTATAAACCTTCTATAAAACTCAATATAAAAATTCCTGAAGGAAGAGAGAACATTTTTAAATATTTGCAAATACTCTCTTATGATTAAAGAAATGTATGACAGATGAGATGTTAACAAATGACAACAGAATTAGGAGATACGGTCTTTCTCCTTATTTTATTGCACTGAGAGGGAATCAGAGTGGTTGTAACCATTTTCCTTCCAGCTGAAAGTTTGTGAGGCCAGACCACCTAGCTTTTGATCACGAACCCTGCAGGGCAGACTTGTCTCAGGTTCCCACATGAGCTGACTCCATGCACAGCAGGTCTGGGGGGCTTGACCCTGAGGTGTGTCTCATTCACCTGATGAGGTTCTGGGCCGTCAGCCATCAACAAGACTTGGGTGAAAATATTAGGAGTGTTAGTCTTGTGGTTTCAAGGAATAAGAGCATGTGGGACTAATGAATGTCAGTACCAGCCTGTAATGCTTGGGATTTTGTGTAAGGATTTTTGTGCACTTCTTTATCTAAATTTCTTTAGTTATGGCTGCAGGGTAGGAGGAGACAGGACTGGCTAATGCTTGCCTGATGTTCTCACCAAGTGTACAGGTACTGATGTACAGACCTGCACTGCCACAACAGCGCTGCACCTAGACAGCAAGCTCCTCACCTGTTGTCTCTTACCTTTTGCACAGAATTTGTCTTTCAGAAAGAAAATAGCTGTGCACAGCAATTTTCATAATGCTTAAAGGGGACTTGTAAGCTTTCTGCAGTGATATATGAACTCACTCCCCTTGGTGCTGCCAGGAGGGAGGTCAGCAAGGAAACATCCCATACAACTGATTGGGTTACAACATCCACAACTCTAATTATCATTTATTTAACCTTGAAAAAAAATCCCATCATAAAGCAGAATATTATTAAAAAATTTTTAAAATAAAATCTGTCATACCATGGAGCAGCTCTTTGCAGATTTAACAGCTAAGGCAGGCTCCCAGGAAGCAGGGGTTTGGGATCTTTCCAAACAAAAAGATTCGGCCAAAAAATTGAAATCTCTCTCCTGTGAGTAACTAATTAGACTTTGACAAGTCTTATAGCCATTAACATCCCTCCGCAGGCCTCCTCAGGACATGTTTGCACATGCAACGTTATTTTGGCGAGCCCCACAGTGCCAGGGAAGGAAGGGCAGAGTCCATGCAAGACAGCAGCACCCGGCTGTGCCTTGGGCAGTGCAAAGCTAGTGCTAATGAAGTGGCCTCCCAGAGGAGCTGCTTGGCATGGGTGCAACCCCATGCTGACACTTCTCCATGGCCAAAGGTTTCATCTGGGATAGCTCAATGATTGTGCACCTTGTTCCTTTAACTTTTTGCTCTCGCTGTTCTGCCTAAAACAGTTCTATTCTGCCCTGACCCCGTGGTTGTGTTGAAGCCAACCGATACATCTCTCCTTGTTGCTTTTGCTCTCCCCAGTGGTTACTGCCAAACGGACTCCTATAAGCTCTTGGGAAACAAGCAAAGTCCAGCTCTTACAGACTCCCACCTATGCACGGGCTGAATGGGGACTCCACAAGCCACCATCCAACAGCTTCACAAACTTAATACGCCTATCATCCTTGTAGCATCTAGCTGACATTGGAAGATGTAATTTTCAACCCACTCACCATTCTATGGCAGATGATCTTCTGGAGCTCGTACTGTTCCCTTGAGGATTTAAGAGTACAAGCCAACAAATGGATGTGACATCTGATCATAGTCAGCAGCAGAAGTAACTGTCTGTAGGACATGGAGCCATCCAAGTCCTACACTATGCTCATGTGCAGACACTATAAAACATAATCCTAAATGTGTGTATACTTATACATGGAACAGAAAAAAAAATCTCATTTCTACCAGCCTAGTAAAACATGCCCTTCTTTACACAGAGAAGGCTGCAACAACTGATGAGTTTCCACATTTCTCAGGCTAGGAATGCAAAGCTGACATTTCTGTAGGGAGAAATCAGGCCACCAAAGGGGATGTTCTGCACTCCACCTCCATGCTGTCAGAGACGGACAAGAAGGGCAAAGCCTGCTCAAGGACCACAGCGTAAATCCAGGGCAATATCATCAAGTTAATAACTACCCAACATTATGCACGCAGTATACTAATTTACCCACAGGTTAGAAGTGTCTACTGCTGTTTCATTAAATAGTAATTCTTGTAAATTTGAGAGCATAACTATAATCAACCCTAAGGGCACAGTGTTTCTATTGTCACTGTTACCAAACCACCATACTTATTCTCACACAGTACAAGGTATATTTAATTTTCTCACTCACATATAACCTGCCTTCTTACAAATTTATAACAAAAGTTCAGGAGACCGTGCTCCCTCCCAGATGTGGTTTTGCACCTACAAATGTACACCAAGATGGAAGGACCCCATGGAGCTCAACGCAGAAGAACATGCCGGGTCTGCTCTCCATCACAGCTTCGGGAGACCTCACTGCCACCTGGGAAAACATGCATTTTTGGAAACACTGAAACCCCTGAAAAGTGTTACCAGGAATACACCTAAAAACACCCAGCAGCTCAGTCACAGCTTTTTAAATGTTAGGCCCGATTCCTGGTTAGGGTTTATGCCTTGCTCAAGCTGATGAAACTTTCTTCATTTTATCAGAGTTACACGACACTAAAATGGAAATACTAGACAGATTAATCCAATCTATAACTTGGTACTTTCCTAAAAAGTCATAGAATTTCACCCCATACTGCTTTTTTTTTTTTTTTTTTTTTTTTTTTTTTTTTTTTTAATGTAATATAAAAAAAAAACATTGTTTT
>VZTL01008836.1:48452-88882 GCA_013400535.1 Scopus umbretta
TTCCCCCACTTCTTTTTTTTTTTTTTTTTTTTTTTTTTTTTTTGGCTATAAGCATGACTTAAAGAAACAGTGTGTAATTTTCATCCCTGGATCCCTAAGTACCACCTGTCTTCTGTATATCTATTTTTAAGACAGTAAATGCTGCAGACTGAAACTATCCATACTCTTCTATAACCCACAGTACTGAGTCAATTGCCAAGACTAACCAAATAAATGAACAAATAATAATGATCTTAGTGATACCAGCTCATATTTACACTGAACTATTATTTCAAATGATGTTTGATGTTTGCTACTATACATTTATGGATTTATACATATTGTAACATGCAATAAAAACTAATGTCAAAGAATAAAGGGAAATACAGCAGAGATGATGCATTTTTCCATCCGAGTAAAATGTCTCCAGACTTACTAGTGGTAAAGTGAAAACTGTGTAAAGTAGCACAAGAAATTAAAATTCAATGGGGAAATCTCTTTCGTTTGTGCCTTCCCTCTATCAATGAAGTTTTATTACTGTTTGGGGATATATTAGCCATCAGGTAAAACTGACCTTGTATGTGAAATAGAAACAAAGCAAACTTACCATTAATGCAAAATGACAACAGTTTTAATCTCTAAAATATACTGAAAATACAAAAAAAAAAATATTTTACATGATTTATCAGAATTACATATCTGGCAGAAGAAAGGATAAAATAGACAAATATTCCATGAGACACTGGTTTTCAGAGGAAGTGTAGTGCAAGATGACTCTGCGTGCTGTCTCCATCTAGAAAGCTTTCTTTCTGTGGCTTCACAGCTACCTAGTATTTTAAATTCCTTGCACTGCATCAGGGTTATGGTACTATGTTACAAAGTTATTCAGAAACCTGATTGGCCATGTTCCTGCAATACATTTTCCTAACCCCAAGATAAAGATCCATGCATCTCTTTACCCTTTAAACAAAAAAGCTATTGTAATAGCATGTAGTGTGATGCATGGCATGAATACCAAAACATGTACATGCACTGCTAAACTGTTTAAGTATGGAAGAAGTAGTGTCTAATAGCATCAGGAAATTGAAATTTAAAAATTTTTCTCACTCACTTATTTGATGAGAACTGGGCTGCTGACAGGTGAAGCAGAAAGTCATTTTTCAAGTTAAATGCCAAGTGGTTATATAGCATAATATTCAGTCAAAATTAACCACCTCACTGCTGCATTGACATACAGCATATTTAATGGTAACAGTTTCCACAAAGAAAACTATAGACCTTGGGGAGTTCTAAGAAACTGGAAAGAAAATCTTACTAATACTTCAGTTACTTGCTTGAAACAAAGAATGATAGCGTGCCCTAACTCATGGCAGAGAGAACAAAACATAACTATTTGTCAAAATTATAAATAGAAATTTTTAGGCTTCTCCAATGCAGATTGCATGTTTTAAGTCATCAGATGCACACACCTAATTTATGAACCAGTTTGGATCCACAACACAATTTAGGCACAGAAGAAAGGCTTTTTGGAACATTTCACAAAGTTCTTTGCAGTATCTCAGGCATAGTCTCAGGGTGATGGTCCTGCAAAGTGACGGCTGTGAGCTTTTTGGACTCTTATTATCACCCTTGAGGACTTTACACAGCTCACCTTCAAGACTATGGATTGAAAGTGCAAATCTCTCTCCAGTGGGAGCTTTGCTTCAATCTTCTGGATTTAATTTGGATTTAATCATTGAAGCACAAAACAGTAAAATATATTTTGCGTTCTGAATGCCTTTTGAAGTTGAGTGGATAACATAGCCAGCCCTTAACCCTGGAACAGGCACTTGGGTTGGGGGATTGCGCTCTTTAACTGTGGGATTTTTCATTTGTTTGTCTGTTTGCTTTTCAAAACATACTAACTATCCCTTGCATGCAAAAACTTCTTACTGGGCTAGGCTACAAGGAACTACATTTCTTCGTGTTATGCCAAAAAACCCTGACCCATACAAAGAAAGTTTATTGTCCAAATAATTAGAGTGCATAAAAACTAAATTCAGAGATAAAGGAAGCATAAAAGGGCAGTAAATAGAATTTTAAAATGAGAATAAACTCCTGTGTGTAATAACAAAACAGAGAGAACAGCAGGCAGTGGCACACTAAAAAACATATTTACTTCTTTTGCTAGCCTTTCCTCATAAAAATTTACACTACAGGTGGTAAAATTAGAAAGAGGCAGAGCAGAGAACACCACCAAGGAAATGAGCTTTGGTGGGATTTCCAACTTTTCTAGAACATTTCAGTTGTATTTTGATTTTCCTCCCCGATGCCCTGAAGGGCCAGGCAGGGACCCCAACATGTTCTCCCACTGATGCTAATTTGGATGGTGTCTGGGAGTGGGCCCTCATGGCCTCACATCCCAGCGATGAGTCCCAAACAGCTGGTCAGTGGGAAGCATCATGGGAAGGGATGGAGACAGCACAAGGGTTTTGGGTGTTGCTTCTTCTGCCTCCCTTCTAACAGGAGCCGGGCTACTGGGAGGCCCAGGGAGCAACGGGAATATCTTGAGGATAAGCAGAGCAGGAAAAATCAGATATCTAACCCAAATAAAGTCCTCTAAAACAAAGGCAGAGACAAACTCTTAAGGCCAAAGATCTGCCTGTCCCTTCTCATCAGTAAAGTCAGGCTTCATAAATGAGTATATTGTGAAGGGAGATTATTAAAGAGAAAAGCATAGGTGGCTTTTTGTATATATCAAAATTCTTTCTTCTGCCTTGACAGGATCAAGCAAATAATTCCTCAGAAAGTCACAGAGCTATTCAACAGGTGAACAGCTGCCAAGACAATTTGAAAACTCTACATTATGGTCCATCATGTAACTCATGTTTGCTCAGTAAATATTATTCTCCTGGGACATCTTATGCAGAGAAACAGATGCCAGTTGATGACCCAACCTTTTCCTGGGTTTTCGCTATTGTTTATGTAAAAGAAATACAGGTAGATATTTATAAATAGAAGTTACTCAAATCTCACCAAAGTGATGTTTCTTTATGTTCCGCTTCTCTTCTGTGCAATGTATCTGAGGTTTTGCTGGTTGAACTCCAGGGAGTGGTTGGGGCAAGAGGGGAGAAAGATTGTAGTTAACGTGTTTGAAACTATCTTAAGGATTTATGAAGTATGAGAAGAGTAAAACCCATACATTTGTATAATTTTTACTAGAAAAAGATGCACTGAGCTGGCAGCAGCAGTAGGATGAAGGGAAATCATGAAATTCTTCATAGTATTATACGAAAATAGTCAAAATGTTGGGATGCCCTAATCATCCATGAGCCAATTGAAAATAAAGTGTATTTATATTGGAACTTTTCAGTAGCTTTGGACAGTAGCTTAGCTTTGTTATAAGTTGTAATGTTCCACAAAATACTGTTTATTTTATCTTGCCATAGAATACAGTAATGAAAGAATTGTAAACATATCTTATTTATCAGCGTGTCTGCATGTTTGGGTTATCACAGGAGAGATGGGTTGTTTTTCCTTGAAGGAACTGAAATGTCTGGTGGTTACTTTAGATGAAAACAGGAGCAACAAAAAGCACTACAGAGATATTCCTCCTGGTCGTTGAATGTGATGCTTCTTACCAATTATATCTTATACACAGTTATTAGAATATGGTTTAAGGGGTTTTGTGACAAAAAGAGAATACATCTGAAATGCACACCATTATTAGCAGTACCCAATAATGTTCTATTGCATGTTGGAATGTCTGTAATAAAAATGTTAAACAGCCAGTGATTGGATTTGTTTACAGGATCTAAAGAGGGGAATTGGGATGAACCCATGAATAACTTGCCTTGGAGGAGTCTTTTCTAACTGGATACGGATGGATTGGACCTGAAAAGAGACTGATTCAAAGTGACTGTAAAACATTATTCACTTATATTATTACTTGGAGTATACTGACTATCACAAGTAGGTTTCTTCATGGTCAATCAATATTGCCCTGGTATTAAAATATTTTTAATGTGAATCATGGAACCTGCTCTTGCAGAAAAAGTGGAAGAAAAGGAAAGAAAGCACAGGGAAAAAAAATCCCATGATAATCTCTCTCCAGAGAGTTGTCGTGGAGCCAAATTACCCACTAGAGAGTGCTGACTGCAGGACCCATCCACATGGCATGATTGCCATGCAGAAAGTGCTCCCAGCCGTGGATGTCCCAGCCCCATGTGCCACTGTGTCCCAGGGCTTATGCTGGTACTCCAAGGAGGAACCCTTCCCTGCGAGGCGGTTTTGCCAGAGACACTTCATTTTTTGAAGGCATCTCTCTTGGGAAGATAGACTACAAACACCTACAGCTCCATCTCTCAATCCTCCCTCTGACCATCTATTCTCCTTCCCTTGTATTTTACTGACAGATATACCTAACTATGGTCCTAAAACTTTAAAACTCCATCTGTACATTTGTGATCCGGACTTATACATGTTATTTCCATTGCTATATTTGCAAGCAGAAACCCTCAGGATTTTCATATTGTTGCTATTTCAGTTAAGCAGCTCAAAGTTATTTCCCTGGAATTGATATTAAATTCTGTAGCATGAATGCCTCTGTGTGTGGATGTAAGCCTGTGTATGCATATGAAGAATTTCTGCAGAACAATTAGCACTTATTAAAATCAATTATCACTTATAATTGAATGAGAGAACTCTAGAGATTAAATAACAGGGGAAAACATTCTAAAATGACAAAAAAGAAAACTATAGAGAGAAGAGTGTATTACATAATGGCAATGCCCTGCTCCAGAGGCAATATGACCATGTTCTTCCTTCCAGAAAGCAGGGCTCAAACTTTTGGCTGTGTAAGAGCATTTAGTAGTCAGTTCTGAAAAACATACTCATTCAGCAATACTTAATGCCTTAATTTACTTTCAATGTACTTTGAGACAGTGAAGTATGTATTTTAAGATTTGATAAAAAACTAAAATGAACAGAATTTTCTAGTGACAGAACTGTAAAAATTGGCAAGATGCATTAGCACAATCACTAAGTGAATGATGTATCTCAAATAAGTTTGCAATGATAATTCTGTTAATTCAGCATATATATGTGTTTTGTGCTACCTGACTAGAGGTAGACAAGTTGATGTTAATGTCTGACTATTTATTTATTTGTTCTTTGAAATGTTCTTTTCTGATAAGATAGTTATTTCCCAATGCTAATTATATCATTACCTATAAATAATTTAAATCAAAGCAAGACTAACAGTACATAACTGTTGTACTACTGGGCCTTCAATAATGCAATTTTTTTTCTGTCATTAAAGTCTAAAGATATGGAAGCGGTAAGTCACTCTCAAGAATTCACAAATGTAAATGCTGAAGTTGAATTTACATCCTTAACTGTGTCCCTCATGCTATCATACATCAGAGATGTGCAAGTCTATCGATATATATGATTATTACTGCTGGTTTTGTAGGTTGCGTTAAAAATGTAGAGTATCTTTATATCAATCAATTCTCCAAAAATAAGACTTTCTGAGCTGTAGGTCTTGTCCCGACCTTTCAAAAGAGTGACTGTTACCCATAAGGAGCTTGGTCAAGAAAACTCCATATTAAGGGTTTTTTCTTCCTTTTTTTTTTTTTTTAAACTATAACTTAAATAAGCAAATCACCAGCAAAAATCTACTGATTAGCTCCTCTCCTCCTCCCTCTATTCTGAAAATATACTGATTAGCTTCACCACACATCCTACTCCAAATAATGCTGCTGTCAGTTTTGATATAAAACTTGCACTTCATTAACATGCAAGCCATGCTCTTGGATTTTTTAAAATTATCATACCTGGGTGGATTCGTGGAAATAGGAAGCATTTAAAAAAAAACCAAAAACAACAACAACAAAACCAAAACAAAACAAAAACCCACAAGAACCCTCAAAACCCAAACAAACGCTACTGTAAAAATAGGCAACATCAAGGGGTTTTCTTCTCCCTAGAAAGTACTTCCATGTTGTTTCTGGCTTATGCTTAAATGAAAAGAATGGGTCAGGGATAACACAAAGTAATTTAAAGGACTTACACTGCAATACATAGGATTGCCCACAGCTACACCTTGCAATCACCCAGTTCATATTTTAGGTCCTGACATAAGAGTTCATAGTATTTTACAATTCTATGTTCCATGTCAGTGGCTGACTGTGGAGTTGAATATCAGTCCTATTTAAATCTGCAAGAAAATAGCTGCAGGTGACATAACCTTTCATGTAGTACCACTGTGTACATATACAAATAATTGAGGCTCTTGACCCTGTCTACGCACATACAACTGTAAGTACAAACTTGACATTTTGATACTGCTTGTAGCCTTTCCCGTTGTTATTTTCTGTTTCAATAATCCATTGCAGGTAGAAAAATGAAAGAAGGAAGCATGAATGATTAATGCTGTCAAGCTAAAATAATGTATTTAGAAAAATCTATAAATCTGTTATTTGTGGCATTTTAAAACTAAACACGACACTCTTCAGTGCCATTCAGCCTATTTTTCAGCAGATAAATGTAAACATTTTGCAGAAACAATGGCAGCATAACCCTTTGAACACTGGTTTTGGCACCAAAAGTTAAAGGGATCATCTGTAAACTTCTGTGTATAAATGAATATTAAACATAGATGAATATTCATACAGTGCTATTAATATTTAATATATATGTATGACGCAAAGTGAATGCGAATAAACTGCTTCTTCTTATACAACCTTCCTGCCTTTATCTTCCTGACTGTGTCCACATGCGGACTATGGCCATGTTATTTTTCCAGCTTGCCTCTGTAAACTGAAAGACTATATTCTCTTAAAATATTTAGTGCACCTACCTTCCTGTCAGACCGAACAATCTGTCACTTTAGACCACTTATGTTCACATATATATATAAAAAAATGTTTAGATGTTTATTTAGTAGTTGCCATTACAATTTCAGCCAATGGTGAGACAGCTGAACACCTGATGACTGATTTTGGATAGTCTGAATTTTTACCAGTATTTTCCTTAGATTATTTTTATCTTTAAAAAAAAAAAAAGTGATGACAGAATAAGTGTCACAGCTGCCCTCCTTTCTGGGACCAGCCTCGCATACCAGCCTGGTGCCTATTTGACCAGTACTGCAGGTCCTTACCATGCACCAGCTCTCCCGATGCCACTGCTGGCCAGGAGCTGGGCATGCACTCGCAATCCCAGGCTGCAGGCAATTCCCCATGGATATCCTAAACATACAATAAAATATCAATGCTACATGTGTTTGAATGAGATCTTTGCAGAACAGTGCAGATATTAAAATTATATAACACACACCCCCCCCCCAAATCAGCACTTCTGCTGTTTTCTTTCACCTCTGAAATGACAGTCAGGCAATCAAGGCAAACATTAGTGTATAAAAAAGATATTCTCTTTTAAAGTAGTTAGGGGCCTTTCATGCTAACAAGATGTTTTCTCACTACAAAGACAAGAATGTACAACAAAGCTGCAGCTATCTGCTAAACTGTCTCGGAGATGTTACATTTGTTAGGTGCTCTAGCAAGTCATTTAAAATTAAAGTTAATTAAATTAATGTGATATTAGCCCAATTGTTTCACTTGATAAATCTGTAAAACCCAAACTGAGCAGCTCAAGTTTCAGAAGACAAGCGAATTAGCAATGCATGTAAATGATCATAGTTTGCAGATTCAAAAAATAATTAAAGCAGATATACAGCTTGCAGCAAATTTCACCTGAAGTCACAGCTATTGAAGCGCTTTAAGATGCTGCTTATTGCTAGATATCCATACTGCCCTTGAAGTGTAACTTCAGTTTTAAGAGAAAAGTAACCATACTTTCCGTTAGATTCTGTCCCATTTTGCAGACATTATTTGCATCTCCGTTATGCTCCTTCACAGTCAGACCTCTTAACTGTTCCCTTAAGACTGTGTACTAGATGTCACCTATGCAAAGACCGTCTCACCTACTAGATGTTGCTCTCTAAGATAAGTAGCTTTGCAATTGTTTCTGCAGTTAAGCACCTTATCACTAATTCATGCAAAAGTTAGACTTTTACTTAAGTCATGCCAGGTAGCAACTGAAAGGAAGAAAATGTCTTTGAAAATCAAAATAAAGTTATTTTATATCATGGAAAATATTGAGATAAAACTTGTAAAGATGCAAAATAAATACATATTGTTGACAGAAGAAATTAGTTTCCTATATAAGCAAGTTTATATCATGGACTTTTTAATTTTTCCTTCAGAAAAAAAGACGTACAATTCTTTCTGAGATTTTCTCTGTCTCCCATTTGAAGAGCTGTGCTGCCCAGGACAGGTTGCTGTCTATACTGCTGTTAGCGTGTTTAGCTGCTATTTAACTTCTCAGACCAGAGAGGAAAACCCAGAATAATAACTGACATATATAAGGAAAAAAGAGCAACATAGGTAAAAGGTTTTGAATTAATTTTGCAATTGTAGTTGACTGGAATGCACCTGAACTGCAAAAACTTGCTTAAAGATGCTCACTTCATGCAGCCAATCGGGTTTAATAATTTAAAATTAACTAAACTCTTTTAGTACAAAATATAATGGCTCTGTCAGAACCGAAGTGCAAAATGCTAATTTAGGATTTTAAATAATAATTGTGAATAAATGGAAATGTCATTAAAAGGAAGTTTTTTTTTTTAATTTTGAGTGCATAAAGGGACACCTTGAATTAATATAAGCTATTAAAGATACTCCTAGATCGAGCAAAGACTTACAAATGTCAAAACCCTGAGTGAGCTAGAAAGAGTTTAGCTCACATCTGAAATATTCTGAGCCATAAACATGAACATGTTCATATTGAAAATACTGTAAAACTCATATGTATATTTTGCGAATCATAGAGTTCATAGGGAAGTATCCAGATATCTGTGGGGCAATATTTTTTGAAAGGTAAGCCCCCTTCTGGAAATTCATCTGTAGCACATCGGTGCTTGCCATCATTGCCAGCCTCTCCTCCACCTCCTGTTCTCTGTAATCATGCTTTTGGATGCCTATGTGAGACTCATAAGGAGCTCATTCCCTTCCTCACCAGCATCAGTGAAGACAGGCATCAGCAGGAATTTTGGCCAAACCGTTTCTGACCATAAGCAGTGTGCGTGGCTGGTCCCAAGGGGACATGTGCTCTGGGGGGATACCCAGGAGGGTCAGCGTGTTCCCCACCAGCTCTTGCAAGTATTAGGAAGCCGGTCATAAGGGTACTGAATAAATGATACGATCGGGTTCACTACAACTGTAGACAAACTCTTTTCCAAATATTTGAATTAAAAAAAAAAAAAATTAGGAAATGAAAACGTGCCAGCTCAGAAGGGTTGAGGAGTCCCTGTGACAGAGGTTAGCTCACGGTGCTGCTCGTTGATTTCTAATTGAGATTTCTGCTCTGAAGCAGAGTGCCAGAAAACAGCATTCTGCAAGCATAACTCCTGCTTTGATGGCAGCACTCAGGACAGCCTTTCTTATGCTTTTAGCAAATCTAGGTTAGAGCTGCAGTCAATGTCAAGACTTAAAAACTGAGAAAACTAGAAATTAACATCCTACAAAGACAGAAGCCCAACAGAAATGGATGGCAGAAGCAAGTCAGACCCCTCAAAACGCTGTTTCTGCATTGCATCTTCATTTGTCATAAACATAAACCACCATCACAGCACAGTAATACTCTCACCCAAACATCCACTACTGCTTGGCCACAGTGTTTTCACTGGTGCAGTGCTATAAGCCTCTCTCTAACGCACCACCAGGGCTTGAAAAGTGGCCATGAATTACAAACTAGAAGAGGTTATTTTTTAATTGCAGAAAGAAGAAAAAATTCCATTTCAGACAGAAATGCACATACCTTACATGCAAATAACTCACTCCCTGACTGGGCAAACTTCTAAAGTTCATTTGTTGTGACTTTGCATGCCATGGTGAGGCTTCCTGGTGCCTAATGAAGTGTGAGCTCCTGCCTGGGCTGTTGGGAGACCTCTCTCCCACCTGGATTCCCTGAAGCCAGTCCCTCGGTAGGAGCATTAGTTTGGATTTCCCTCTCCTAAAACTCACTTACCTTCACATGGCCTTTGAGAACCCGCTGCTTCTGAGACTTCCACTCCTGTTTCAGAAATGGACTTGCCATCACAAGTGTTTGCATCATCTGGATAAAGATTTACATTCAGCTATTGGAGACCAGGAAGACGCCATATGCCTACATGTGCCCTTGCATACAATATTGCTGAGAATCAAACTACTTCATCCATTCTATTCCAGTTCCAGCTCTTTCCACAGAACCTCTCTCAGGTCTTCATGGTCTTTGTTCTCATGGTTCCTGGACCTGGGAACGCTGACCCTACAGTAAAGTATGCAAATATTTTTTATGAAGTTAGCATATGTCAGTGTAATGCACTGTAGACTACAGATTGCTTTCCCCACAGTAAACTTCTATGACAACCCTTTATTTCTGGCTTCAGCTAATGAGCTTCTACAGATTATGTAGTGACAGGAAATGCAAAGACTTTTGGAGCAAAAACAAAGGATGTGAAGAGGACCTCCTCCTGCAATATTGAAGTTTTTCTATTAAAGCTGAAAGGAATGGCTTCTTTACTAATTGAGAGGTAAAAACTCACCTTGCGCCACGTCCAAAGGATTCACGTTTGAATCCCATTCATTCCAAAGAAGAAATAATATTCAGAATTTATGTACAGTAGTGCATTTTAAGTGAAAGTTCAAACCCACAGTACTGCACAGCATGCATGGATTCTGCTGGACTGAAAGACAGCAGGAAACAAATGCACCCATCTGGCTACATAAATCAATCACTGAAATCTGAAGGTACACCCATAGAAGGGAAAAAATGAGTAATAGATTTGTGATGTGTAAATTTTTATTTAACTGTAAAATCACACTAGAAAGCACTGTTTTGAAGAACACCATGTCAAGGACATGAGGCCTTTGCAATAGTGAAAGTCTTCTAAATCTGTCAGAAGGGGCAGGGTAGATTAAAAGTATACAGTGAATCTGGAAGCAGCAGTTGGAAGCGTGGCAGCTGCTGTGTTTATGCCATTCCTACCCGTGCATGGTGGATGTGTGCCACGCAACGCTGGACACCATGGCAGACAGTACTGCAGCCCTGCCTGTGAGCCACTCTCACGTTTTGGTTTGAGTGATTCCTAGGGACTAAATATCATATCACTTTTGTTCTATATCTAATTGTCTCAACAGGTTCAAATCTCCACTGCAGCATCGCAAGTGTTGCGGAAGCTGAAGGACCACAGGCTCTGCTGGCAGCTCAGGACTAAATATGTGAGTTTCATTTACTGCAGGCAGGAAAGCCCCCAAATAATTGAGAAAGCAGGTTGTATACTCTGCACAGAGCCCAATGTCAGAGTTCATCATTCTTCTTCATCTGATCTCAAGCTGTTTTTCTGGCAAAGGGTCGTATCTGGGGTAAATCCTTCCGAAAGAAGACTTCCAAGCTGAGGGCTTGGAGGAGGTACTCCTGGATCTGGTTATGATCTCCCTGCCTGCTCCAGCTGGCATATGGGAAAATTCTACACCTTAAGTCTACTGACTCACCTTAAAAAAGTGTTATACGGGATCTACTCCCAGGCACATTCTGCCATTGAAAATGCAGTGTTTTGACTGACTTTGGCTCATGGTTCAAGTATTCACTCCTTGGAAACCACCTACCTCAGAGACAAGCTGGGTTCTCATTAGTCACTTGCTAAATGAAGCCCTGACATTCAGTCTGTAGCACTGTCAGACAGTGTCGCACAGCTTTTGGGTTTTATTTCTAAAACTTTGGACAACATTTGTGTCTTTCAAATGGACTTTTTCCTGCCAATAATATCCTGATGCCTTTTCAAGCATCTTTGTGGGTCATTTGGGAAGGAACACAACCACGCACCAGAACATGGATGCAGCTGAATCCTTTGACACCATTAATGAGTTTTGTCATTCCACAGGAGAGGTAATTGCCTCCACTACATTTCAGGACCAGAAACAGCCATCTTAATCTAAACCAGCCTGTCTTACCAATGGGAAGGTCTTGAAAACACAGTCGTTCTAAATTGGCTGACACACAGCTCACCCCTATCTCTATCAGCATTGCAATAAATAAATGATTACAGTCAAAGTACTGCCACTATTGTTATTAGCAGCCTGCAAGCGAAAGTTGAATCAGAAGAACACTGAAGAATGAAAAAACTTCTAATGTTCATCTCTATTTCAAGTCAGACTAATTCCACTGGAGAATGCGTTATATACTCACCAGCACATCTCCAGTCTTGGATCTTGTCACTGTGGGCATCCTTTTTACAATCACTACAACATTTTTTTGTTTCTTTTTTTGTCTTCCTTTATTCACTGACTTCTGCAAACCTTTGGGAAGAGAAATGAAGACTACCATAGCAGCTTTTAAATTGACTCTTATATTAAGAATGTTATGTTTTTTATATCCACTCTGAAAGGGTAATATGAAACTTATGAAATATTTACTAAGTGTGATGCATAAACAACAAATCACCTCTTTTCCATTAAATATTTTTTGTGAAAGATATTTTTAATAAAATACTGCAGCTTGCAATTTAATTACAATGAGTAATTAAAACTTAGAGGATAATCATTTTTGGCAAAAAGTCAGTTTTTGTTAAAATTTTAAGATAGAAAAAAGATGCGTATTACGACCATAATACTGTTAGTAATTAAGATAAATGCATCAATTATTAAAGATGCAAACATGTCAAGCAAGCATAACTAATTATTTGAGCATGTTAACAGTTGTTTAATGTTAACAAGCAGTGAATTATTAAAGACCCCATGTGTCACATTTTGGACTGCATAAAATATAATGTTCTGGAAGGGTTTATGATTTTCAGGTTTTGCTTAGATCTTTCTAGTCAGATAAGCAATAAATTTAAGATAACTTGCATTTAAACTGTATTTCTAAAATAATTAGCTATAATTGTGTAATGAAATGTTGTATTTCTCACTTTATGAAGACTTCCAAATTCAGTTAAAATGACAAAAATATATCAATAGGTGTTCTATGCTGTAAATACGTGATTTCTGTATGTGAGCGTGCAATTTCTTCATTAAAAAGAGATACAGTATTTGAGAAGCTTAAACTGTCAGAGTAACAACTAAAGTGAGATGAAAGAGTGCACTGTATGTGAGCTAATGCTCACATTGGTACCTGGCTTTGTATTTCAGTGATGGAATACTGTCCTTCCAAAGGAAAGATCCACAAAGATCCCCTTCAGCCAGCTCCTGGTGACTGTGCTAAGGCAGCTGCTCTCCAGTCTCCAAATACCTGTTAGTGATCCCACAACATCTGACACAAGAATAAAAAACATCATAATGATTTAGAATTGTACAAACTATCACTGTAAATCCTGAAACTCAATTTGTCCTGATAGGGGTTTTGGAGGTGGTTTTTGGGTTTGGGTGTGGGGTTTTTTTGTTTTTGGTTTTGGTTTGTTTTGGGGGTTTTTTTTAAGACAAACATAAAATTAGGCTTATTTCATGTGAAAAGACTTCTTTAAGCTGCACATTCTAGTACACTGAAAAGTAAAACCTTATGTCTAAGCATTAGCTGTTAAACGTGGAATTCTGCTGTGTCCAAAGGATTTATTGCAAATCAAAGAAGAGATGTCATATGATCAGTGATTTGAATTTCTGGATATTTACTGCAATAACTTTCTAGCACTACCTAATTGTGTTTGCAAACAGACAGACAGCTGTCCGCCCAGTTGAAGGGTCTCGAGGTAGATGGGCCCAAAGCCCAACATCCCCCTGAGTGACAGCTGAGCCTCAAACATGGATGCCCAGCGGCTCAGCACCTCTTGTACCCTCCACGGCTGCTGCAATCCTGGAGGCATAACCTCTCCCTACTTTTGCACCAGCAAAGGAGTCTGGATTAATTCTGCACTGGAGAAGCAGTCTGGATTAACTCCCATGCTGTTAGTAACAGCAGCTGCTAGTGTAGATTATTTTGACAGGACCAGGGAGAAACCACATAAGCATTTACCATGACACATCAGGGAAAAGGTGACCTCTGTGTCTTGCTGAACTGAAGCCAGGACGTTTGTTGATGGTCTTGGAAGAGAGCAGACCTTCATCGTTGATATGCCAAGACAGTGACACCCTTACCAGAATGGGTGCCCAGCATCACCTTGGAGATAACTGGTTCGATTTCGTGTCAGGGGGAGGAGAGGCTTGGAAGCACTAAGGAAACATTTGTTTGTTTGTTTTATTTGTTTTTAGCAACATATTAATATGAATTAATGTTTGCAAAGGTCTTTGACATCTTTAGATGAAAGAGGCTACGCACAAATATTAGGCTGTTAATTGGGTGGCTGGAGGGTATGCAAACAGTGCAGACCCAATGCAATATTTAGTTCTTCATGCTGATGTTTAAAATCTCTTCTGCCCTGCAATTAGGCAGAAGTTTCAGCCACGCTCTGGGAACACAGGTCTGATGTCCAAAAACTTTGAAGCAAAAATATACCCATGGTGGTGAGGAAGAGCTCACAACGACACACACCAGCCACGTTGCCAGGTCCTCCTGCAGCACTGCGCCGGCAGGATAAGCACGTTTCAGGAGTCCAACGCAGAGTCTCTGGGGCAGAGGGGATAGTGAAGTTTCTTTGTCATGGTCTGTTTTCTAATGAAAACAATCCGATATATCCCCCTCTCCCAAGAATATCTGAAAGGCTACTGCCCCGAAATGTAATTGGAGTTTATAAATCCAAGCCATCACAAAAGCACAGAGGTCAAAACTAGACACACTGGTGGAAAGATGCTTATAACAAAATTACAGGAAGTTAGGAGAGCGGCACCTCAGGCCCAAGACAACAGTGAGATTTTAGGTGCTGGAGGACAAGCGTGTCTTTTGCAGATAATTTACTGCTCTCAAACACACACAAAGGAAGTTTGGGGACCCTACTGGTCTTCTTTTTAGTTTATCTTATTTAGTATTTTTCCCCCAATTTTTCTTCCTGTTTCTAGGTGACCTCCCTCCTGTGACAAGGTCTCCCCATTATGACAGTGAGCTCTGATGATAATGTAGGTAACATTCAGACTGAGACCAAGTGCAGCAGAAAGCTATATTTCACTCCTGACCTTCAGCTCCCCCTCTAGTGCAATGCACACATTATATTTCCTTTCACTCATAGCAGGACCAGTGAAACAACGCCAGATGAAATAAGTGACATTTCCTTACCTAGATACCAGAGATGAATAAAATAGTTTTGCCATTTTCACTGCACGCACGATACTGGCCACACAACTTTGCTGAGCTCATTAGATATTAAGATCTCTGCTTAGCAGAGGCAGGGAGAGAAAGACGAGGCAGACCCCACCCTGGCACACAACGTACAGCGCTTTGCAGCGTGCCTGAGCCTCTCCCGCACCAAGGGGTTTCAGGGGAAGCTCCCGATGTCACCCGGCGAGGTTTTCTGTCCATCTCTGCTATCCCAGGCAGAACAACACACCCGCTAAAGTGCAGGAAAAGGTCCTGCTGCCGAGTCGCTCCAGAGCCCCAAACCCAAAAATCACGGGTTCTCTCATCTCCAGCACCAACTGCTGCACTACACAGTAGCACTGGCAGAGCTCCAGACATATTCCTTTATGTGTCAGGCCTGAATCTCTTCATATGTTAGGGTAGAGCTGCATGTACAGTACTTCCCTTACTTCCAAGGCGTTTTTGCCATCTGTTTCTATTATGGGAGTTTATGGCACAGAATACCTCAGACAGTACAGTATCTGTTTCTTTTCTGCGCTGCAATTATGGTTGCTGTGCTGCTTTATGAACAGAATGATAAAACTTGGAGCCTTCTTAATTCTCTGCTTTCCACCCCCATTTTTTTCATAGCACACTGCAGAAATGGAAGGATTTTTTACAGTTCTTATTATTATGATGAGAAGTGATTTGAAAGAAAGTATGGAATTTATCAGGAAATGGAAATGTGACTACAAGGCAGCTTTTAAAAATCCTTTAATCATATCATGATTAAGAAGGTTTTTATATTGTTACTTCTATGTTCTGAAGTATATAGAATTTTGTTATAATGTGAAATTTACCTTTTTTTTTCCTAAAGAAAGAAGAGCCTACTTGGCATAGATGGTCTCTCATTCACATCCATTAGACTCCTGCTCTAAAGCAGGGACTCCACAAGGAGAAGGGCTCCAAGGATTTTAATGAGTAATATTTCACAGCTCTTTGCATCCCAAAAACAAAGCATTTACTCGAAGTACTGTTGAGTCAATATGCTCATGTCCCCCATTGCATATTCTCTGAGAACCCTTCCTTCCTTGAGGAAAGGAATTATTTTTCCGCTGTAAACTTTAGATAGGCATTTTTTGTGATGTGGAGAGCTATTATTTGTATGCAACAGCATCGCATTTTAACTGCATTTAGATGGTGAATGTTTGCAATCATCCTCATTGTCTCTAGCCCATGAGGAGGTGGAGCTGTTGCACACTTTTTTAAAGAATGAATGAATGCAGACTCATGGGTGAAGATTAGATAGGTATGAATTTGGCAAAGAAATCAAATATAGACACAAAGAAATATCCTATTTGCCCATGGCTGGTTTGATCACATGGTGACCATCTGGAATTTAGATCAAGCCTTCAATAAAATACCAGGGACCACACTTCTGCAGCACTCTCGATGATAAATTAATATCTGAGCTGGAAGTACTACAAGAAAACAGTGATAAAGAAGACAAAAGCCACATCTCACATACTCCAATTGCACTCCATTTCCTGGTGTTTCTTCACTTCCCTCCTTCCCCCCGCCCATTAATATAAACATTATATGAGAAGTATAGTGAGAGCAATAAAAAATAAATGGCAATTAGAGCCAAGATCCAGAGCTAAGACAGGAGGAAAAAAGGAACAGAAACATTGGTCCTGATGGCCTTTTCCTGTTCCAATTTTTTTTAATGTTCTTCTGACCTTGATTAGATCTGCAACTTCTCATGTGAGGCTTTGAGATGAGTCCTATATTTAGATAAAAAAAGCAGTACCACAAGTGAACTGCAGAGCATGCAGGGATCCATATGTACTTTGCCACGTTTTCTGAACCACACCATTGCCCCTTATTTGCCCTCCTGCTGGTAGTTGATTTACCACATTGCCTCTCAGGAGCAACCTGCAAACCAAAAGCCCTGGAGGCCTCAGCTTCTTTGGGAGTTCTCTGCCACCCGGGAGCTGCTTGTGTCCCTGGAAACATCTCCCCATTTACCCCAACACCTTGTCAGCAGGACAGCTGTGTTGGGTGATCTTACCAAGCAGTTTTTTGCCTACTACTTCAGAGTCAATGTATAAGACTACACCCAAAATCCAGAACCGGTGAGGGATGCCTGTGCAGCCCCGAGATCTTGCCTGGGGAGCAAGAGCAACAGCCTGTGCCTGGTCCCCCATAACTATGCAGTGCCGGACACAGCGGGTGTTGTCCTCTCTTGTGGGCAGCACCATGCAGGCAAATGCCTTGAGACAGACCAGCAAATTGGTTCAGCTGAAAACTAAGTCAAGAAAGAGCAAACATGTTAGTTTTCAGGCTCACTCTGCAGCACAGAAAGACGGACCAAAGGATGTCCCAGGTGTAAGTAAACCTGACTTCTACTGACTTAATAAAGTGACCAGTACTGCAGCTCCTGGACTTTCCTCCTTTTTTGAAGTGGGAGCTTTTTAGCACAACTCAGAAGTCCCTCTCCCTTAACTCACTAGTTCACATTTCATTGCATCTTCCCACCACCTTCAAGCCAAAGGTATTTATATGAGACTCGGGACCTTGGGAGCCACCTCCCTCCTTTGCCTTCTCCCCACGGGATGGAAAACTGTGCTATACCCAGCACACACATGGTGAAGGCCATTATAAGGGGTGTGGAAACACAATAATGACCCCCTGCCACTGCTTCCAAAGATGTGGCGCAGCCGGCTGGATCACAGCACTGGAGCACTCTGGCATGGTGTTCCCAAGGTTCATTCCCAATATCTCTAGCATTAGTATTTCTGCCACCCTTCAATATTCAGAGAGAAAGGCAGAAGTCAAACACAATAACCATAGTTACCTTTCCCAGCAGTATGGTTCACAACATACTTCACTGTGCCTTTATGCAAACCTGCTGATGCACATGAGGTTTGCCTCCCACCAGAGTAGCGATTGTGGTGTCTGCACAGGATTACAGATGCTCTATGGCAAGTCTTTTTTCCAACTGGAAATGAAAGGTGCTCACTTTTCATGGATGGTATGGATGCAGGTCCATTGACCCACAGAGGAAAACACAGATCCCTTCTTGTGATGGATAAGAAAAAAGAAAATATAAGACTATCATGAGAAAGGGTAAAAAATATCCTCTGGAAAAAACAGGGGGGAATACTTTGTGCCTCTCTTTATCAAATAAAGTGCTCATACTATGTTTTAATTCCAGTTGAGAGAGGAATATTCACATATCCTGTGAATTCCCTTCAGGCCCTGTCAGAGGAGAGTTACAAATTCCTCTGTGGTAGTCACCTCCTTCACTTTACTTCCATCAGAGAACAGATTTTAAGAACTAAACAAAACATTAAAGGTTAAAAAAAAATCCAAGAGCCATTCAGTTTAATTTGTATTTTAGGCTTAAAGGAGTGATTTTTTTTTTCCTTGCTGTTCAGATCAACAGATTATTTCAGTAACAGAAATACTAATGTCCTTAAATTTATATATTTTTTTCCTGCAAATCACCAAAGAGTCTCTCCTGGAGTAGGCTTCCCAACCAACTGATTTAGTTATGTGTCACAGGAGCCTCAGTTTCTCGTTTTTCTCTTTTCCTGGGCTGAAGAAAATGCTTATTGGTACTGTACTTTAAATCCCAGCCAATGGAAAGCAATGTTTCACCATTTTTCTGTCCCTGACACATTTTTATGTAAACAGTTGCAAAGGGAGGGGAGGCACATGTGTTTTACCTTTTATTTGTACTTTAGTAGAGTTGGTATCCAAGGTTCAAAGAGTTAAATTACCCAACGATTTCCCCTGCTGTGCTCGCCCCCCACCCTAAGCCCCTCTCTTCTCTCTCAGGGCTGTGCTTGATTTATGGTGTGATCCATCCCTGTTGGGAGTTGACAGTCACTTTCATTTTCTGATATTTTTTTTCCTTTCACTGCCAAGGTCACCAGAGAGAGGGCCCTCCAAGTTTTCTGCATTCGTCCTCCTTCACCCTTCCACCGGCTTGGCCTCATGAATCATCCCGTCTTCACATTGAACTCCTGATGCTTCTCTTCCACCAAACTGCCCGACTTCCGCAATTTTTCTTCATTCTCACTAACAATTTGGTAATGAAATATTGATTTTTAGTTAGATTCAAATAGATGTTATTAAGTTTGCATTGATAAATCGTTCCCTTTCTCAGGCTGGAAGTACCTCAGTCAAATTCTAACTGCGCTTTCATACCTGGTGATGTATTAATTTGACATATTTGTCACCCAAGCTGCCTGGCTCAGAGTTAGAGGAGGGCGTCTGCCCTAATTGCTGGTATTTCACAGAGAAGGTGTAATTCTAGCTGATTTTTTCCAAGGATTTTAGCCCTAAAATAAGATCTTTGCAAATATTTTCCATAGGGTTTTTATTAGGAAAACAAGAAAACAAACATTTTGTTCCAGAAGGGAGAGGTAGGCATTCAAAAAAAGCACTGGCCAATTAATGTTAAATGTTTTCAGCTAATTTTGCTAATTGAAATATATTAAATACCAATGAGTTTGCCATAGATTTGAAAACAAGTAAGTAGTTCTTTTATTCCTCTTCAGTGAGAACCGCTGGATATATAAGATTTTTTAAAATCAGTTAAAAATATAACTGCTCCCTTAACTGGTTAAATGAAGTGACCATTCCCTGCACATGCCCTGTGCAGTAACCTCTCCATCAGAGTTGAAGGTGGGAAACAGGCAACATGAGGCAGCAGAAACCGTGTCAGTATTGCATCATCTTTCACCTACGCAGGGGATAAGGTTCCTGGTCCCAAGATTTCACCGAGGGCAAAATTGTGATCACAGTTAGAAATAAAAATGAATTACATTGAAAAAAAGACATGCACTTGCCCCCTCTGAAATACCCAAGCCTTGTTCTCCACTGTGGTACTGCTTCAAAAATAGCTGCTGCTCAACCCCTCAGTGCCCCCATCGCCAGCTGTGGCCAGCGCTGCCTGGTGGCAATGCACAGGGCAGAGTCCACGGAAATTTAGCTTAAATCCAGCTGACAGAAGGGGAGGGAAGGACACACACATTCTTGTTCCCACTCTGTGTACCTCTCAAGTAACAATTAGTTTTAAATTACACACAACTCAGTTAAAAGTTTAAATGGAGGTTTGCAGCTGCATCAGTTTGAAGACTTGAATTTCAGCTGAACTGCAACCTAAGCTGCCTTTTGCACGTGTCATTCTGCACCTGTAAAAATTCCACCTTCCCGATATCCCTGTAGCAGATACTGAAATACAGCCTTTGTACCATAGCTACAAAAATGAATCCCATACTTACTGTGGGGTAAAGCACAAATGTGATTTCTTATCCACTAAATTAAAAGCTACCTGCTGAAATGTCAGCCCCCAAAGAATACTTAAAAAAAACCAAACCAAACAAACAAAAAAAAAAGGAAGAAAAAAGTAGCCAGCAATGTGTTACTACCCATCTTCCAACAGGAGTACCGAGCACCGAGCTCTGTTGCGCTGACTGATTTCAAGAGACAGGCATTGATGAATAAAGCCCAATTGCTTCCTATCCTCCTGTATCACACCTTTTTATTTACAAAATAATTTGGTATAAAAGAGGAGGTTATTATTGGAAATTAGCTTTCAAAAGGTCAAATGCATTTAGCTGGTGCCAGCTGAAAGCTCATTTTAAAAAAAATTCTACAAAAGGAAATGTTTTTCAAAACAACAAAACTCCAATTTTGAGCAGCCAAAATATTTACTGCACAAGAATTTAACTTTTGGCATTTAACATGGTTGCCATATTCCCCATGCTACATGGAGTGAGGTAAATGCAACATTTCAGTGGCACCGGTAGCTGCTAACTCCACCCCTAACTACCATTGCATTTCTTAATATAAAAGAAACTGGAAAAAAGATGTAACAACATAAACCAACCTTCATTATCTCCCCTCCACGTTGATACTGTAATAAGACTGTTTAAATGAATCAGGCAGCAGAAGGGATGCATAGATTTCCCTACTTATGTAAGTTCATTCGTTCTTCTCACATTCCTCCTCTAACATACTTCTAGGATTATTTAGTGCAATAAGTAATTATCAATCCGCTTTGGAAAGCCATTATACATTTACATACTCTTCAAAGCTGCTGTTACTTTTATTGTTTCTAATGCCAAAACGGGAATGTGAGACAAGAGCCTCTCTAAGAGCAGGTTATAGTGAGTTCAGCATGCCGAATGCAGTTTGTAGGATGCATATGGGAATGAGTCATTTCTGAGAAACGTAAAACTCTTGAGTTATCAAACCTTTCACTAGTCAATTATTTTTCTTTACTATGCTTGCTAGTAATGCCAACTGCCATGAGAAGTGTGCTCTGCAGTATTATTTAGACTAACTGTTATTAATCTGGTGGAAAGCAAAACATAACTGGACCAAAGCATCCCATTTAGAAACAAAAAAACTATGACAATTCAGAAGGTAAAATTCACATATTTGGGGGGGTCCTTATCTCCTTCCACCACAGGGCAGGTATTACAGAACACACAAAGTGAAATTACCCACAAGAAAACCCCAGTGAATTAAGGAGCTGAGCGGAAGTGTGACAGACACACTGTCAGAGCCAGCTACCAGCTCAGTCAGACAAATATGTACCTAGGGAATTAAAACATATATACATGTACAAACAATATTGACTGTAATGGCCTTTTGGGACCATCAAGTTCTAATAATATATGTTAAAATTGGAAAACTGGCAATGCTAGAGTATTAAAAGGTATTTAGGAGTAACTCCTGTCAGGTGAGCTGCAGTGTCACTGGGCCATGGACCACATCAAGAGGGATTGTCCTCTAAAGGCTTGTCACCTAGAAGCAGATGGCTTAGGTTAGTACAGGGCTGCTACTAACCTCTAACAAAAACAGCAGTAGTGTCTACCCTTGGCCTCCCATGCTCCATACACCACGGTTCAAATTTCCACTGAAATCTATAGTTGGGTCAGAAGCACAAACTGCTTCTGAACCCACAGCCTCATAGTGTATAGGTAACAAACCCTATACGAGGTATCGGGTATTGATAGGCACCTTGAAAGCACATTCATAGATCTGACAGGACTACATGGTAAAACACAAGCTGCGCTTTGCACTTGCTCCTTGCTATGCATTTGCAACATGGTACATGTACAGGTGATGCTGTGATTCACCCTAACAGGACATATTTTACATACCTAATGCTAAAGCACCAGTCCAGACATCTCAGATAATGCAGCAGAAACTGAAATACTTACAGTGGAGAGATTTCCCCATTGCTGCCAGTGCTCCTGGTACTGGCCTTTGATGGCCTGCCATCAAGATGAAGGGAAGGAACTGCTGTCAGCAAGGCTCTGCCTCCTGCTGCTGCTGAGCACAGGCTTTTTACATTTTCCCTGTTAGGCGACACCTGGCAAGTCATCTAGGAGAAATTCTTATGAATTCTAGGAGAAAGTGCCACATCAGTAGCACCGCTGGATTTCTTAATGCTGTGTCCCAGGACCAGGGAACAAACTGACCCCTTCACAAACACCATGGTCTGTAGAAAATCCAGACCAGGTTGAAGGGTTGTCTCCTCAAGGTTTCTACTCTATGAAATACTGTTAAAGCAGACCCCAGGTCAGGCTACCCTAGCAATCCATTCCTTGTCTTAAAAGAATTTAGTTTTGTTTCAGAAATTAAGTAAAAAAAAAAAACCTTACCATAATTTGGTAGGGACATGTTGATTCAAGGAAGCAGCTGCTGAATGAGCCAGAGACGAAGTAAATAACAAAGCTGATAGCAGCATTATCCTGTGCCCCCTTAGCAATGAAAACATGGACTGGGCTAATTCTCAGCAAAAGAAAACATTTTTATTCTTTTTCTTGGCAGGCGTTTCAGCTTGGCTGCTTCAAGGCAGAAGCTGAAAACTCCTTAACTGAGACCTTCCTTCCTGAGCACCTCTTGTGTCATCTCCTATATAGGAAAAGGATTTCCCTCTCTCCCGACTGTACTGTCCCCCTTTCTTCCCCAAGCAGCTTTCCTTCGCCGTATGACCTGCTTTTCCTCTGTTTAGCCATGATCCTTTACTCTAATGAGAAATAATTAAGTTCAAAATAAACCGTGAGGACTGGAATCACCATTTCCAAACCCAGAGCACTGACCAGCTGTCCAGACTTGTATTCACACAGCAGCACTGCTCTCAAAAAAAGTAAGATTTGGTAAACAGGCTGGAACTTAAGCCTGTGTGAAAACTGCAGCAGTTTCCATAGGAAAGATGTGGAATATTTCCCTTCTGGTTCCCCAGTGTAACCAAATCTGTAGTGCCTAGCTTGGGGAGCAGGAAACCTAAGTTAAAAGTCCCTTAATAAACAGAGGTGGGCATTGAATCCAAACCCCAACATCCTCCTGGCAGAATATCCCAATTAAGCTGCTTGGTAAAAACATCATCTTTTGTGATGTTGATCCTGTTCTAGCGCTGCCTCGTATGCCAGAGAAGCTCAAGAAAATCAAGGTTCATCTTTTAATTTTGCTCAGGGCATAAATTCATACTGCTCTCTGCTCCCTCTCCAAAGCATCCCACATAGAAGAAAATACTATTTTCCTTGGGGTAATGCTGGCTGTCAAGTCACTGTTAGCAACAGTCTCTCCATATGAGATTAGGTTTTGGTACATTCACTGATAGAGAACGCAAAGAGCAAACGGTAGTGACCCAAGGATGTTACACTATCCCTGTTGTTCAAAAGATCTGAACTGGGGATTTGGTGGTGATGGAACTAGACACCAATTAATAGTCAACATGTATAAACAACACATATGAACAAACACAGCCTTAAGATTAAACACATATTAAATTACCTCCAAAAGCAATTAGTTCAATGTTATTGTGATTGCAGTTGGAATCAGGGCAATTTATTGTTCTCTATTTTAAACATTTTAAATCAATGTGTTTACCTTGTGAATATACCAACAGCTATTCTAAATACAAAGCCAAAACCTATCAAAAAGGCTTAATTACAGTAAGTGTTCCAATCCTTCCTGCAACTTCACCACCATTCCTCTTTCCTTAAGATCTTTCTTCTGGTGCATTTTCTTTATGTTATTAGTGCTGTCTATAAAATATGAATCCCAATTCCATGATTGTCATAAAAATCATAAAATTCTATGCCTGCCATGAAAATATTACATGATTTATTTTTGTGCGAAGTACATATTAAATCTAAGTATTGGAATGATATTTTGCCTCCTTGACATCAAGAACTTTAAAAGATGCACAATTTCTACTCAATTGCTATTATGTTAGGTTTCTTTCCTTATTTTAAAACAGATATTTCAGAAGCTATTTATAGATTGAGGTTAATATTCTTATTACCATATGCTGTACAGTATTTGCTCATACACCGTCTTCATTTTTATTTTATATGACATATGGTGGCTGCATTATACATGGAATTCTAATGTATTGCATATGCATATAACGTTTAATACAATAGCATGTATATACACCGTACATTTTACACTAACAGATTTTAAACTGATAGACAATGTAGTTCCTCGACTGTGCTCATTGCTGGACATGTTTAAGGAGAAAAGGTGCGGTCATAAATGCACTAGAGCTCTCTGCTTTGGATGCTGGTATAAACCCATACCCAAAACACCACAGGGATAAAAAAAAAATGGAACTAAAATGGAGAGGGAGAGGGAATTTCTCTGGTGGCTGAGAAGCCTTCAGTGCCTTGGTCTGAGAGGTCACCATATGGGGGCCTTAAACTCCGTATCAGCCTTAAGCATCCCACTGTTACAACCCAAGGGACATATTAACAAAGGGCAGGATTTTTTCCCTCTTGTGGACACCAGAAGTTTAAAATTGATTTTATTGCCTTCAGCTGATAGGATCTTAATCTCACATCTTAATGATTCCCATATGCAAGATCCTGTCAGTAGATCTAAGCAAAATTATTCCACCAAAAGCCTTCTCTCCAGTTAAAAAAATACAATATGAAAACAGGCAAACAGCTAGCAAATTCACTTCCACTTCACTGCACCATTTGCATTGGTAAAAGCACAGCAACCCTAAAAAACAAAAATCTGAGAATATTAAAACATTTTAAACAAAAAGAAAATTTCAAAACCTGAAGTTTTCTTTGACATTTTCTTCCATTCTGTTTCGAAAGTTAAAAAGAAAGGAAGAAAAATCAACACTCAAGTAAGCGAAACAAAAAAATTCATTTGTCTCTGAACTATTTATCCACATTTAGTAGTATTGCCAAGGAATGGAAACATCATTATTCACACAGCCCTAGTCATCATAGCACTCTATAAAGATCAGTGGTCACAGAGTACTCAAGAACTAATAATTAGTTTTTCTTCATTTTAAGCGGAAAAAAGTCTTTATGCTAATAATCAACAAGTATGTAACATTTTCCTTTAAATGTTCCAAGGTTCAACACGTCTACAGCATTCTAACACCGTGACCCAGACCCATGGTTTGTTGAATATTTTTCGTAGCTTTTTCCCAGAACAGGATTCTCTCCATTGCTGTGTATCACAGCCTTGCTGCCACTGCCGTTTGCCAGGTAAAGGCAGGGCTTGTTGTTTCAGCAGAAGCCTTTGGTCTGCATCTCTGCGAGGTTAACTACAGGATCACATACAAAGTTAGCAGGGAGAAAGGAGCGGGGAAAGCATGACTTGCACCAAACACTTCCTCAGGACTTTGCCTGTCATCTCTTCAAGGGAGACGGAGCTATTCACTATTAACGAAGGACAACTCCATCCTGGTTTCGCAGGAGCATCTCACTCCCTTCCCCAGTGGGCATTGCATACTACCTTTGTCCTTTCAATCCTGCTCCTTTCCACCAATTAATATTAATAAATAATATTAACAATAAATATCAACAAATAATTAAGAGGACCTCAAGATGCTTTTGACAGACAGACATCAGAAATGTGAGTACCAACTTTGCAGAACTAAAAATCTCCCACTTTGCCAAGGGGGGCAGGCATTTTGGGGTGTGTTCACGGGTTCCTGGTGATTCCGGTTGAAACAAGGAACGGAACTCAACCTCCATGACACACCACACAATTCGATAATCTTGTATGTGTCAAATTCCACATTCAATCAACAGGAATTTTATAAAAATGGAGTAAAAAGTACTTATCCTAGAAAAATTTGAATCTGTAGTTGAAAGGTTCGCAGAAGTCTATTGACTTCACTGGACTATGGATTCCAGTCCTAGTACCTGGATTCAAAAAAGCAGGCAAGGACAAAACCTGCTCTTCTTTCTATACAGATGATCCGTATAAAAATACATTCTCATAAAATACTTCCAATATTTTAAATGCGCACCCTCTGTCCTCCAATCCAAATGACATATAATTAAGCCATCTGATCTTCAGATGCTTTTTTTTTTTTCTCTGTCAGAAACAATGAAGAAATAAGCAGATTTCTTCTAGAGCCACAGGCTTTAACTCCTGCATCACGTACAGAGAACAGAAAGAAAAGCCTGGACAGGATGCAGAAACCATGAAGAAAAATTATTAAAGATTTAGGAAAAAGAAAAATCAATCAAGGGAGGTACACAAACCTGATTAGGAAAGGAAAGATTGTATGCTCCTATATATAAATATATATATATAGGCATGTTAACGGGTGGCTGGTTCTTCTAAGATTAAAGAAAATAACCTAAGGTTAAATATCCTTTTGAGTTCCTCTGCTACCATCTACAAAACTGGAAACCTGCTTGCCATGGCTCCAAGGAAAGAGCTGATAAAAGAATATTTTTGCAGCTAAATTCTCTCTTTTTCCACCAGCTCCTGAAGTCATGAGACAAATTCACTTGCCAGAAACTGATTGAGTACAGGGGATTTTTCCAAGTCTCTTTTCTGACCCAGATTTGTGTCTTTGTGCTTTCTGAACAGATGGATAAGATGATCATTCTTTAAAGATCCCAACTTAAATGAAAATGTGTTTAGTGGTTCCAGTGCAGGGAAATACAGTAAGCCATTAAACCATGACAAATTTGACACACACAACAACTTCAGGGAAAAGAGGCCAAAAAAATGGAATGTCTCCCTTACCAAAGCAGAAACTGAATCCGAGTGATTAAAAAAAGCAGCGAGGGAGATAAGAAAATAACCCTCCTTCCCCTCAGTGCTCACACCACAGCCTACTGCAGGAGCATCATAGCACAGTCCTACCAGCCGCCCCCACCCCAACTACATCCACCGGCATTACCAAAATTAGCACAGAAATGCGAAGCTCCTGTTAAAGAGATAGCAAAGCTCCCTGGAAAAGGTAATGAGACACATTCTGCTAACTACTTGCCCACAATTCACAAACGAATATGGCCAGGCTCAACTAAAGCAAAAAAAAAAAAATGAACCAAGACAACAAAACCCCACTGAATTGTGATTTATTGTGAATCCCTGACATTTTTATGGTTCTCAAACCAATAATGCAAGAAGAAACAGCAGACAGTGAGCTCTTGGCACTGGTATTGACTTCAAGGTCAGTGGAGCACAGAAACCCATTGGTTACTGATAAAATGGCCTCTCCTCCACCCAGCTGCTTCTGGTTTTCAGCAGAGAACCTCTTGGAAACCTGCAGGTGTTTGATATTTTGTGGTACTTAGCTCCTCTACTGCACTTGATAGAATAATTACTTTGTTTAAACTTTTCAATCAACAGAATTTCTTCTTCTCTTGAGCCTGGAATTGTCTTATTTAGTGTCGAGACTAAAGCAAGCAGGTTAACAGCCTTTAGTTACTCACATCTACACAGATGTCTTTTATTCTTGAATCAAAAATGGTATTTCTATTATTATTCTTTTAACTAGTACATAAGGGTAACATGATTGTGTCTGTAAGTAAGTGCCATACAGAATTTAATCATGCTATTTATTTGCTTTGAATTATCCTGTATTCATTTTTTCTGTACTCTTAGGCATCAATAAAGTGGTTCTTACTATTACAGTAAATTAAATGCACTTTAAAAGATTATCTTTTACATTTGTCATAACAAGAATTTACATCGATGTTTTTCTCTCTTTAAATGGGTATAAAGAACTCACATATATTTTCTAATTTATTGTGTAGTATTTAGTACATGAAGAATGATTTCTTAACTAATCACAACTCATTAAAATCGCAAATTATTCCCAATAACCCATGGTAAAAGACCTCTTGTATCAGGGACAGGAAAACAATCCAAAGATTTTTAGTGAAGAAGCATAACTCATTTTTTGCTGCTTTTCCCAAAGGAAATAAAGTCTTTCAAAATGCAAAAACTCTGTGGGAAGTAACAAGCCTTTGGAGGATGGGGAGAAACCAAGTGAAAACAAGGTGCAGAAAGGCTGGAGGATGGGGCTGAATGGCAAATCTTTGAGCAGACGAGGAAAATGGAGGTGGGATGCTGTGTGCAGGGGAGGAACCTCCCTTCCGCCTGCATCCCTCTCTCTGGGGATGAGTCCCGCTTATCCTTGGCTGATGGCCGCAAGTGAAAGGTGTGCTGGGGCTTTCATGGTTGCCCTTCCACAGCCCCACATCACATTGCTTAATGGCTATCACATAATTATTGTGCTTCCTGAAGCAGGCAGTCCCCTAACATAATATATGAACTGCACAAGAGCATTCTTCATGCAGATCTACATAAAGAGCCATTTAAATATTAGTTGTTAAATACTGCATTCAGCCTGCCAGTTACTTGCCTTTTTTTGCTTCAGATATGTGGCGTTTTCCACATGTTTAGTGCTGAAGCAGACATTTGTTTGGACTATACGCCTCTGTGTACTTTTTTAATGTAATAAAATTGACAGATGACTTCTTTTTGCAACAGGTTTGGTAGAAGAAAATGTTTTTTTTCTTGATGGCTGTTTAGACAGCAGTCTTAAAAAATGACTAGTCACTAAAATTCCTCATGCTCATTTCATATTGTGTTGATTCATATTAAATTCATGACAACAAAAAAGCAACTTGAGGCACTTTTGGAAATGACCACTCTTTAGTGCTTCTCTCCTCCAGGCTTGATAGGCCCAGAGTCCATAAAGCTGCCTGCTGTCTTGTGTCATGAAAAGAAACAGCTTTGCCTGGGAATGCCATTACTGTGTAATGAGGCATGCAGCAAAATATACCTTCAGCAGCCACTTGATGAAGGCTTGCTGACACACCAGACCAGACAGAAATGTTTTTTTGTGTGTTCTTCCTTATTTTGTCCATCAATCACATCATTAGTCAAAGCAGACAGCCCTGTCAGCTGGGCACAGATGCAGACTGGCAGGCGATCAGTGGACAGGTGTTAGAGCTCTCCCAAAACAAGATCTCGAAATGAGAAAAGGAGCGAAGACCTTGTTCCAAGGGCTGGAATGTCAATATATTAAAAAAAACCAACAAAACAAACCAAACAAACCACAAACAAAAAAACCCCTGCGCCCATGAGGGGAAAAGTTCAGAGGGGATGCTCAGAGCCACTACATAAAGACTTTGCGAAAAGTTAAAAGGAGCTGCCACTTTGCATTACATTTTAATTTCTGTCTATATTAGCTGTGTTGGTGGATAACAGCAATGTCCAGCATTTGCTGTTTTGAACAGAGTCTAAAGGACATTATGTAAACAGTATTGTACTTCAGTTTCATTAGGAAAATCCTCCATGGCACATGGATTTATTTGTCCGAGGATTCTGTCATTAAGCTGAGACACTAATACCCACAACGAGCATATATACTTTCAGTTTGACGTGCAAAATGGCAGAGGGCTACACGAGGGATCTCATTTTCATTATAAGAACCAAAAACATAAACACAGTGAGATACATCCAAAGTGCCCCTGGTCACAAGGAGTGCTAATCATGCAGAGGCAAACCCTACGCCTCCCAAGTCCTTACTCAGGTGAAACCCCCACCAGCTTCAGCCTGGGCTGTCCTCTGCCAGCCTCTGGCATGACAGCCTGTGGCCTTTTCACGATATTGCCTGTGGCTATGCACACGGCTGCCACCATAGCGGGGGACCCTTGGTGTGCTCAGGGCGCTTGCAGCTCTCTCTGGGCAGGACGGCAGGGAGTGAACCCACTCCTCAGACCCAGACGTGCTCCCTAAGGGATTTGACCAGCATCTTCTTCCTCAGATCTCTCAACCATCAGTTTTATTTCTGTAAACTGGAACTAGTTCTCTGTTGCAACATTTTTGTATGGGTACTTTAAAGCAAAGGGTGTTTCATTTCCTTCCCATCCTCTAAAGCTAGGTTTTTGTCTGCAGTCACACTTTGAATTCTAGAAGGTTTTTAATAATGAGTCTGGCTAATATTGTTTCTGAACAGCTTTGCATGCATCGTGTGCTCTTTCTGAGTAATATTAGATAACTCTCCAGCTCCTTGTCACCGGGCACATGATAAATCTCCAGCAGAATCTCATTGTTCTGAGTCAAGTCCTTCTCCCAAACTTGGGCAAAAGGGTGCTCTTGTGAGGTCCAAAACAAAATTCTGGAAATCCAATTTTATCTATAATGTGCTTCTTTCAACCTTGCTATGGCTGAGTTGGCCAAACTGAATAAAAAGACCTTTTTATTAATCCCAGCTGAACCCAGCTCCATAGAAAAGCAAGCAGCACATCCCCGGCTAAGATGAGTGGGAGAGAACAACCCTTTGGGAAGAAAACTGTCAAGCAAAGAGTGCCGTCAGGACCATACAAAAAGGGCAAAGATGTTCAGAATAAAAGTGTAAGAATTGAAAAGCCCAGGCAGAGATACCACCTCTGACTGCAGTTGGGTTTAGTCTTATTTTAGCAAGAAAGACAAGTCCCTGGGGTGCAGTGATTTGAACAAAAAAATCAATTAGTGCTAATTCCCAGGGAAGTGGAACCAACCAAAGAGCTAACCAGCTTCTCGCTGACAGAAAATGAGTTTGCCAAAACCATGTCACTTTTCAATTAAAAAAACCCCAACTGATAAACTAGAAAACTTCCCCTTTAGAAAGAGAGGCAAAGTGCTTCGAGGAAAGGGGCAGCAAGTCAATTGAACAGGAGACATGTACAATCCATGGCTGGAAAGTCGCAGTGATAATTAAGGTGTCTAGGTAGGGTCACAGGTTTTGCTTCAACTTTTGCCTCCTGCCCATTGCAGCTCTCTTTAAAATCCTGCAATTACTTGAGGCTTTCCTATTTCCTCCAGGTCTTCACTGTCCCCTTTCTCACTTTGCCCCTTTGCTCATATTTACACTCTGCTTCCTCCTCTTTATTTCAACCCCCACTAACCCATTATCCTTCCTTACCTCTTCTTCTGGGCTTTATTCCTTCTTCTTCTTCCCATCTTTAATCGTCCCCAACCAAACTACAGTTTCTTGGTATTAGTACCTGAAAAATAGGTTTTAATTAATGTGAAAAAAGAAACATACATATCTTGCATTTAAATGCACTGATCTACTAAAAATAACACAGGGAGCATGCCCTCTACATCTCTGTCCAACCACCACGGGTTCCCACATGCTGCCAGCACACTGATCTGTTTGAACTCTGCAAGCCCACTGGTTCTGGGTCTTTGTGCCTGAGAGCACTGGAGGCACTGCTGCCCAGCCACAGTTCTGTCCTGAAAGCAGAGCCGGGAGATCAAACACAGGTTCACACCTGCTCTCTCTGTGCCCACCTTTATCTCCTCTGCCCCTTCCCATGTCTCCCACACCAGACGTGGGCTGCATCTCTCGACAATGCCCTGCTTATGGTGATGGAGACATTGCTTATCTCCTGCAAGGATTTGGGAAGTCAGGACTAGACCCTCAGTCTCTGCTGAGCAGGGGAAAATGCAGGTTCACCATCATCTCAGCAGCCCACCAGCAACAGGGCAAGCTCAAAGCGCCTGCTGCAGCAGGCTCCAGTGTCAGCCTGCATCCTGGCTGGCATCCAGGAGATTTATTTCACAAACATGAGGCTTACGCATGAATCTCAATTCTTACAGAAAAGCAGAGTGTATGCTAGTGGACCTCCATGGGTCACAGCGGTGTGGCAGACACAAGCTGCCATCGTTGGTACACTGCTGATGGGCACTGGGGAGCGAGCTCAGTGAATCGTGTTAGCTGACTTCTGGTGCAAGCCAGAGCATGGCAATACACAACTCCAAATTTTACACAATGCGATTGCTCTGAAAAGAGAAGGTTCCTGGTGAAATATCAAGGTAACCTGGATTTTAACTTGCATCATTACCGTCTTTGGTCAATTATTTTAGCAAGTATTTTGGAAAAAAAAAAAAAAATCCATTCAACATCAGTAACTAATAGGTTGGGGCGAGGGTGGAGGAAGGAGGAAAGGAAAAGAAATTAGGATCACTGAAAGGTCAGGTGCCTTTATCTAGCACAAGGGAAAAGGAGCAGACTTTCAGATCTTTCCAAGAGCTGACCTTTCTAAAGATGTGCTCAGCATGAAGGGGGTAATACCTGATACAGAGCCACACATCTACCTTTAAATAAGAATTAAAGTCAGCTATGTCTCTGGATATACCATTAATCTAATGAGCCTTTAGAGGTCACTGTTGTGTCAAACAGACCTGGGTGGGATACATTTATCTGGTAAAAGAAAATAGTGGTGCTTAAAGGAAGGACCATTAGTCCACCAAACTTCTAAGCTTATTAATAAACTCTGCTAAATAACCTTTTTCCTAGAGAATGGGGAGTAACAACCATTAATAAATTAGCTTTGTCACCCAGCTTTTAACTGTGTGCACATTGGCTTCAAACCTCCTGGATGGCGCAGAAAATTAAAGACAGTGAAAAAAGTGTATGTGGCCCTTGTGTCTACCCCAGCTGACGGCCAGCGGCTCCTCCTCCTATGGAAATGGTTAAACTCAAGGGAAAGGACCTCAGTTCTCACAAGAATGGAAGGAAGATAAATAACGTATGAACTTGACTCAAACGCTGGGGACTTGGGTTTTAGGACAGCTTTCTTTTGCAATTCTGAATGAACTGTTTCTTCCCTAGCTGTGAAATGAAAATAATGTGAGGGTAGTTTGTGGCTGAATGGATGTTTTGGACCATAGATGCTCCTGTGTGATGGCAGCAGGGATCACAGAAGGACTCGGAGTGAATTCTTTACAGGATGGGTGAATTTGCTGAGATGACAAGGTACACTTGGGGTTTCCATGTTCATGCAACACAAACTTCAAGCAAGTCCTCCCTGGGTTATAACCCTTGGTGGCTTCAGCTTGTCATTTCTTCCAAACTTCATGACAAGCCCAGGCCCTGCTGTGAGAAGGCACCATGAGGTTAATCTACCAAAAGAACATGAGAATAAAAGCAGAGTCCACTCAAACAGTGCATCATTCCTGCTATATTTGCGCTCCAGTGGCAGCATGCAAAAATCATATGACATACCCCCTTGCTTCTGTAGTCTGGATCCTGTCTCTGCAGCATTGTCATCGATCTCTTGTTCTACATTAGGCTCTTAGGCAGCCCATTGGGGCTGATTTGTCAATAATTTCAAAGGTTATTCTAACGCTCAAGCTTTATTGTGACTCTTAATGGATCATCTCCATAGAGCAATTTAGAACTGTGGGAGAAGGAAGGTTATGCAGCAACAGAGAAGAGACAGTACCAGGCTGATGACAGTGCTGCTGTAACATTGCATGCTACCACCACTACACCTTACATACCAGAGCCACCATACTAGATCCACACATAAGTTAGATACATCAATACTTTCAAGGAAGACAACAATAGTTATTATGATTCAGGAAGAAGGAGAACACAGCATTATTAAGAAAAAACAATGCAAGCAGAAGGGCACCACCAACGCCATATTAGAACTCAACAGCATTGGGTTGTTAGTAGTCTTATAAACTGGAGGACAGAACTTAACATTCTCAAACCTGCCTGTTAAATTAAAGGAATGAGATTCAGGGGAAAAACAAAACAAAACAAAACAAAAAAACCCCACAATTTAGCATGAACTTACCAATGCCTTTCTTAAAGTGTGGAACAAATGTTCATGACAAATAGCAGACTCCTGACTCCAAGAGTATCACCTTTTAAAAGCGCAAAGAAATACTTAACATCTCCCTCCCACCCCCAGATTAAAAATGTTACAGGCATTTGACCTAATTATTGTGCTAACTCATTTGTTTGAAGCCAGAAATAACATCACTGAAGCTAATGGAGTTAAGTCAACACAAATGAAAGGTGTTTTTGGCCCACTGAGACCTAAACTATCAAATGAAAAGTGTTTGGTATAAAGACAAACTACACCCAGTCGGGAGGGAAAGGAGGAAAGCACAGGGTACAGCCCAGCTGTGTTCGGGAAGCAGGAGCAAGGTAAAGTGTCAGTTCCCTGTCTACCCAAGTTCCTTCAAAGTGGGAGATCTGCCATAGCTTCCGGCCACACTAAAGGCAATGACAAAACTCTCACTGAATGTATCAGGCCCAGTCTTTCATCTAAAGTGTCAGCCTCTTTTTTCTAAGTGGTCTTAAGCTAGAATATTTCATCAGTTGAGAGCTGCCAGATATCACAGTTAGGTTGGGAGGAACAGCAGATTTTATCTAAACCATACAATTACCTTTAGAAAATATACTTTTTAAGTCTATCTATATCTGTAGAGTACACCAAACACACCTGTCAATCAGATAGGCTATATGTCAAAGTCATCACAGAATATCAAGTAGATGTCAATCAAATTATTCTTTAAAAATTAAGAAGTTCTATATTAGAACCACTGAAAAGAGCTATATGATTAACGCACAGAAGTACATCTTTTTTATTATATCTATCACATTTTATCAAATCACATGTTCACAATAATGGTTTTACAAGTCTAAATATCAGCTCTATACTAGAACATGGCTAATGTTCCCTTCCCAAATAGACAAATCCAGTAATTTTCATATTCAAGATGGCAGCATCCCACTGCTCAGAAAATATTTAATGTAAGAGAGCAGCAAGACAATATATGCTACAGTAACTATGCCAATAAAGGCTTCAATTTTATACTTCTTACTGCATGTATCCCTTAAACATGAATCGCTTTTACCATACCTTGGTTGAGGACTATTCATGCCAGTAAAAATGTCAGGAAAACAGGAACTGTTACAGGTAAAGATGAAATATACTGATTATACGTATCATAATACAAAACCGCTGTTGCATATTTTGCTGTGGAATACTCTTGGTTTGTATACTTTTGCCTTCGTAGTGTTAGGAGGAAAACTCCTCTCATCTGTAAAAATCTGAGATACAGGAAATGTCTTGTCCTAAGCCATGATGGAAACCTGAGCTTTCAAATGTCTTCATGAACCACAGCACAAAAAAAAGAAAAAATAACCCAGTACAAAATAAATGAACTATTAATTTTGAAGAACTTAAATTCTGCTTTAATTAGTTTAGGTTTCTAAAGGAAGCCCTTCTAACCTAAACTACAGACATACAGATCATCCAAGAAAATTTCAGGATATTTCTCCAATCTTTCTGGGACAAATACATTTAAATTAACTTTTATATAGAAACAGGCTAGTTTTGATGAATCAGCATTTTCTGATGAAAAACATTTAATCGGCAAACACTGAACCAGCTCTACAAATTAATTGCTGCTTCACAACATGAAGAAATTTGTGATAGATCTTTCTTTCTTTTGTCATTAGAACAAGTCAGTGAGATTCAGCTTGATTTGAAATGCATGCTGTAAAAGTACAAATAATAATAACGTTTATAGGAACTGACTTTACATCTCAAAGATTTTTTTAATATTACTTTTTTCCTTCCAAGCAGAAGCAGAAAGATTAAAACGATTCTAAAAATGCCATAAACCTCAAGTATTCTTTAATTACTTTCCTTATCAAGAGCCACAAATCAGGGACAGCTGCCTGAATTTTCCTGCTATTCCCTCTGGAAGATATAATTTCTAAAACTGATTTCTGGATTGAATAATCAGTAATGGATATTTTTGGAAGAAAACTCTTGGATCAAAAAAATTGTGATGACACCAAACACTGCTAGGTGCCTATTGCAGATGCCAAAGCAAGTTCTCCATCCTGTCTAGGAGATTGTGCGATTCCTCTAGTCCAGAAGTACCGAATTTTTATCAAAACAACTTAGCACAGTCCATTTACTTACTAATGTCAATACTGCTTTTTACCTCACTTTGTTCTTCTAATTTACAGAGACAATTTAGTCAGGGTAGTTGTACTTGGACTTTTAAGGATTTTTAAAACACTGGGACAGCAAAGTGAGATCTATTACAGTGGTGGGAAGATAGTATGAGTTACAGCACAATTACCACCATTTCTAGCGGCATTGTCATGTAGTTACGATGTAGCTTACATTAGGTAAAATGGCTCAAACACTGAACAGAACAATGTACTGCCTATAAATCACCACATATCTTCTATTATTAGGAAAACTTCTTAAAATTCATACTTGATAAAGTAATAAACTTGCTTGATGTATAAGACCCCACACACCAACTGCTGAAATACAGTGAGGGTTGTTAAAAGAATAAACCTGTTGAATAAATCTGCTATGTAAAAATTTATCTCGATGTTATATATAATGAAACCCTTCTTAAACGAAAACCTGATAAAACAGTAAACCTGTTCAAAGATTAAATTTGCTGCACTCTAGGGCTATCCTTCTTTGCTGTATTTGGAGCTGCCAGACAACTTTTAACCTGTCTAATTTCAGCAGTCCTGTTTTTACACCATTTTTTTGCTATTCTGTTTCAATCACTCCTGCACTTGTAAAATCTAGGGAGAGTCCTACAGTCCAAGTGCAATTCACTATAACATTTCTGCCAATTAAAGTTAACGGATGAACTTTTTCATTTTTTTCATGCTTCCATTTTTTCTTGATATAAATGCATCTCTAGGCAAGAGTAACAGTCACCCATTAGCTCATTAGAAAGGCAAGGAAGAGAGTGGAGATGGTGAGAGATCTATGATACAGAAACACTGGAGAGTGCCTAGAGCAACTGTTCATCCCACCCCGGACTGCTGAAAGAGTATCTGCACAATCTGTCCCTGTTAGTAATGATGTCCCAGAGGAATAAGGCAATGTGAAGAGGTTTTTAGTATTTTGAAGAGACACCACCACTCTGCAGTGTTAGCTAGTAAGACTCGCTCTTACTCATGAGATTCATGGTCTATTTGCTTGAACAAAAGCTCACGGGTTTTGGCCCTGACTCCAGAAAACAACACCATAGGCAGGCTAGAAGCTTTGCTAAAAAAAATTTCAGGAGAACACCCATGACTATATCCAGCATCTGGAGTGTTCTTTAATAGTGAGTAATGATATTTCTTTTGTCAGGCAGCTGGTACCTTCTGCCTCCCGACACCCTCTAACATCACTCTTACTTTGAAGGCCTTCGTTAGCTCCCAGCACCCCTCCCACCACTCTCCAACTTTCTCTCTACGTCTGCACTCACCTTCTGAGAAATGCAAGCGAGCTGCTGCCATCCAGGACCTGCCATTATCTGGAACATGGTTTCAGCTTGCAAGAGTTGGTTTTGCACTAAGTAATCTGCCTCTCAGCTAAACAAGGAAACAGAGTTAGAACAGGAGTTAAATATCCATGGGTTATTTAATTCACTCCTATAGCTAGCACACAAAGCTGCAGAGAGCCGTCAGGCATCTCTCAGGTGTTGCAGCCTTTCAAGAGCAGGCATCAAAGAGATTTCCACTGGCTGTTGGCTGTTGGCCCTAGGAGGGGCAGTAACCTCCCCAGCCAGCTGAGCCCTGGTCTCTTTGCTGCCAAGGGGAGAGCATCTTCCACCTAGAGCATCAGGACAGCCAAACCTCACCTGAGTCAGCTGGGTGTCTGCTCACCCTCTGCCAAATGTGGGTGGGAATGCTATCCCACCACAAGGATGATGCTGTCCTGGTGAACCTTAAAATATCTTTTCACTTGATGAATTTTTTAGTGATATCCCAGTTAAAGGTGCTGTGATTGTGGATGAAAAAAAGCTCAAATAACATTTCACCTTTGCTGTACATTCCTTATAAGCATTTTTTAACAGGAGCCATCCTCAGTGTCAGGGTTTCAAATGCCAGACGTGCACCTGCCCTGATGGTGCAGTGGGTTTCTTCTGTGCCTGGTTCATATCTCCTACATGAGACCTGGGGGAGCTCAGGACACTTGCACCTGTGCTTCCTGTACTGATGGTCAGCTAAGAAGGAAAACACTGACAGCTGGGCGTTAAACTCACTGAACGTGTGCAACGGAGGTGCAGATAGAAACGAACTGTTTGAAAATTGGCATGAAATGCTGCCAGTAATATTCAGGATTCTGCCAGTAATATTCAGGATTCATCATTTTATTTTGGCAGGGATTTGTTTCACCATAGGAAAGTACTTCCAGAGTCATCTTCCACTGAAAAATGTGAGATACTTCCAGAAACTGCAGTGAGCAAACCAATTAATCCTCTCTCAACTCCTTACAAGGGACTGTAACGAAAGGCCTAATTCCTAGAGACAAGGTCACTCCCCAGGAGCAGTTGGGCTGGCAAAAAACCCTGAAGTATAGAGGAGGCATGTTCGATGTTGTCTTTACTCAAACTCTGAGCCAGCAAAGCTCCTTACAAGAACTAATCAAAAATTTCACGTTAGAGGAGCTGCAGGGACTGCTCTCGCTGATTGCAGGCACCAGACCTCTGTATCTGAGTGGAGCTAAAGGTCCAAGATCTGCCCTTCCATCCTTTCACAGTGAAGTTCACACTCGATCTAACCTGTTCTTGACTTTTAAAAATCCCCCTTGAATGGGACAGAGGACTTTTGTCATGAGCAACACTGGGGCACACAGGGACACCCCAGCTCCTACCTGGTGGGGTTTGGTGACCAGTGGGGATGCACAAAGGAGGCTGTTTGGGAGGTCTGTCCAAGGCAATGTATCACCAGTGCCGGAGCAGCTCCGCAGGTCAGCCAGCCATCAACTCTCTGTGGAGTAGATGAGGAGCCTTTTAACTACCTCTTGTTATGAGTGCACTGCCCAACCCACCTCTTCCTTTCAAATAATACAGAAATAGTGCCCAGGAAAGGGTTTTCCGAATAATCAGTCACAAGCTCACTGTGGGCAGGACCAAGTTTGAAAACTTCAGCCTTAGGCTGAAGAGAGCATTAGGAATGTGAGGATAAATCCAGTGCGTCTGTGGTGTGAAACAATCAAGGTAAAGCTGTCAGATACTAAAAATCACAGCTTAACAGAGGTAGAAATTACATTGTGCTCATTGACACGTGACTAAAAAAACAACTCTGATGACATTAAAAGAACAAATAAAAGGATGCAGGATGATGCTACCAGTGATGTGATATATTACACATTTTGGTCTCTAACAATCCTCTTAGTGCTAATGAGAAATAAATGTTAAAATGTAACATTAAAATTGTCAAGAGCAATTAGCAACAATAGTATCGGTGGGTCTCCATAGCAATTAGGAAATTAATCAGATTGCTGTACCATTGTGCAGGACTCCTTTCCCTTGTCCTCCTTTTCCTCCCCTCTACATCCCAAAACTCACTCAGGGACACACACCCCTGCACACTCACGTGCTTCGCCTTCCGCGGCTCCTCGCTGGCCTGCCTGTTTGCCGCTCACCTAATGCTTGTTTGGGTTTTTTTCTCACCCTTTCCAAACAGTCACTGGACTCAGCTCAGGCACAGCGATCTGTAATCTAGCAGCCATTTTTCTGAACATAAGCAGCTTGCATTTAAAACTCTTCTGCTCATCTGTCTTCATTTGAAGACTGGGTTAAAAAATAAAATTAATGATTGCTATCAGAGAGAAGATGAGCAGCATCACCAGTGAAAAGTAGCACTGCCACATTTTACCAAGGCTAACATTTTTCACTGGCTGGAAATGGCTGGATATACTTGTAAACATTATTAAAAATAATAACTTAATGTTTCCTTCCTGTGACTAGCTAGCATTAGCAAGGTATTTCCAATTAGCATTTCCTCCAAGCAATGTAGGTCTTTTACTTCATTTTATTTAAAAAGGGATTTGTTTTCTAATTTTTTTACTTCTGCTGTTGTCAATAATAGAATTCAGTGGAATGGCTGCGGCTTTTTCCTCCCATCACTTACAGTTTGTAAGCCACTGAGAAGGAATGTATGCGTTTGATTTTATTTTCTTTAGCATAGCTGTCCAATGAAAGAAAAAGACATAAGTATGCATTTCAATCTACTGTATAATATTATGCGAGGCTTTAAAATACAAGTAAATAGCATCACACACTTAAATCAAGTCATTTTATTTTTAGGGAAAATAAACAAATAATAAAATGATAAAATAATATAGATGCCTTTGCTTTTTTTTTTTTTT